>JAQGBJ010004520.1:0-10098 GCA_034698345.1 Sphaeridia pumilis | reverse complement strand
CCAAGAATAAATAGTTTGATTCGGGAGGGAAACCGCCATACTCGAAAAGACGCAGCAAGTCATAGTACTGACCGTGGTTATAACCTGGAACAAAAAATATTATTAATATCTGGAATCGAACTTATACTGTAAATGGATACACAAAACTAACCGTAAATTTTCAAATGGGTTATACAGAAAGATTTCACGGCATTTCAGACTAAATAATAAACTAATAAAGGAATTCAAACTGAACGTTGACTGATAGCTGTGACGAACCTTCACCAAAATTTCAACCTTGACAGAAACAATTTCGATCTTGAAAATACACTTGAACCGTGAGGGACAACAGAGGTCGACTTGCATTCGGTAGTAGCACCTTCAGGCTTTGGCGGCACATTCATAACCCCTGTGGCACAAATTCTACCGAATCCGAAGCTATTGTTAGGCAATTGGTGATCTGACACTCCTCCGCAGGTTTCGCCAGTAGGCTTCAATGGTAAAGCTGACGATGCAACCGCTTCCTTGAATGCCCTTAGGTCCGCATTGGGATATTTCTCCGCGTATAAAGCTGCGATTCCAGAGACAAACGATGTTGCCATTGAAGTGCCATGTTTCACCACATATTCTTCAGGGTTTCCGATGCCCGCACTTAATATTTGCCTACCTGGGGCACAAACGTCAGGTTTGATCGCTCCCTTAGGGGTAGGGCCACGAGAGCTAAAGGAGGGCACTTCGTTGTTTCGATCTACTGCACCAACACTTATCACGGAGTCCAGGCTTCCAGGAAACTGGACTGACCCACAGCATGGACCTTCGTTACTGACGGCAGCAACCGATATAACACCTTGCTCGTGCATTTTCTCGAATTCTTCGGCCAGTGATTCCGTGGGAGGAATTTCGTAACTGTTATTCACAATTTTCAATTTTGTTGGATTCTGTTCACTCGGTTCTGAAAAACCTTGCATAAAAAATAAACACTGTTTTAGATCTTTTTCAGATGTAACACCGTATTCAAAAGCTTTGCAAGCTATTATAGTTGCATTAGGCGCTATTTTAGCAATCGTAGCGGCCACATGTGTGCCGTGGCCTGTCTCATCGTACGGGTGCGTCTTTCGGTTTATTGGGTCGAACCATTTGAGCTTACTTCTGGTGTTATTACTAAAAGCGGAATGCTCTATAAATATTCCAGTATCTATAATTCCAACAGCAACGCCCTCACCTGAAAGGCCATCTTTCTTAACATCTTCAATTCCGGTTTCTTTAAATCCCC
The DNA here is from genome assembly GCA_034698345.1 of Sphaeridia pumilis. Classification (NCBI taxonomy): domain Eukaryota; kingdom Metazoa; phylum Arthropoda; class Collembola; order Symphypleona; family Sminthurididae; genus Sphaeridia; species Sphaeridia pumilis. Next base: position 8,846 of record JAQGBJ010004520.1, on the reverse strand, counting down.
ACTGTTCCGCACACTGCACTTCTTGTTTTACTTCACATAAACGAACTTTTATCAACTTCGCCCACTCCACCGAACGCACTTTTGGGTAACTTTTCAGTTTTTCGAGCAGTTGATCAGTTGGTTCCACAATCACGACACAACTCGTTTCGGGTTGAGTGTAGAAAAAGTTGTACTCTGTTGCAGTTTTGGTGTCTTCCAAAAAATTAACAACATCTTCTTGTTGTTTGATTGCAGCTTCAACTTCTTTTTTCCTTTTCCCTGGCTCTTCAATCGCGTCGATGCCCAATACGGGTACTTTTTCGAATTCGACGACTACACGCGGGGGGTAACGTTTATTTTTTGGACCTTTCCATTCCCAATCGGATGCCATATTCTGCAAAACAAGAGTTTTACTGTGTAATCAATATTCATTTAGCACTTCGAGCAAAACTAATCTTGCGTTTTCTTGCGTTGTGAACCTTTCTCATGTATTTTCGTGACATGAAATAAGAGAAGATATCAGGAGACAACCAAATAACTCACCAACTCTATATCTTCCCTGAAGACCTTTACAGGCACTTTCGATCTGGAAAGGCAAAAGATGTTCTTAAATATTTATTAGGCAAAAAGATCAAATACTCGCTGCTATCAATCAACTATAGCGATTCATCAAACAAAATATAGCGTTTTCAAATTTCGAAAGCGCTGCAACTGTGTAAAACTGTAAACACTTGCGTGATAATTTCCCGCTTGCCGCTCGTATCTCACCACAGCAAGGATATCTCGTCTCAAGGAAAACATTCTCTTGGCGTCGTTATCGGGTGCGCTTATTTACGTAACGGTGCTCTTCGTAAATGCCAAGTAACGTTGCACAAGTATACCTGAAGTCACTGGGACCCGAACTAGCATTGCAATGCTTAAACTAAATGTGTCAATTACAGATCTGCAGGTCAGTAGGCTGGAGTTTTCGAGTCATCGCATTTATTCAATAATATCTTATTGGTATTTCATCCAAGTGCCCACCACCGGCACGGACGGAACGTTTGAAACGCGAAAACTTCTAAGGTTTGGCTTTGTTCAAAAAACATGGAGACGATTCAACATCAAATAAGGAAAAACACGCCACACGCGAGATCTCGTGATTTCGGTGGCTAAGGTCATCCATAACTACCAACTCTCTCACAAGTAAACGACAGGTGTAATTATCCGTCTAGCAGCGCGGCGCGGCAGTGGTCATTCCTCATCTTATAATCCACAAGCTCCTCGATTGTTCTCTAACGAAGCGCCATTTCAAATGTACAGCTTAAAATGTTGCTCTCTTAGCAGTCAGTCAGTCATTTCACATTTCAGCAAGTTATTATGAATCGCCAGCTCTCATTTTCAGCAACAACAACAGGTGTGTTTTGGTATGCATGTGCATCGGCCAGACTCTGGTACCTTGACTTTCAGAAATTATGCAGCATCATGAGTCTCTGTCTAGCTAACTAATCTTTAGTCTTGTGAGAGAGACCACGTGCCCACAAAGGTAAATAATACACATGTATTTTGCCAAAAAATCACACGCGAATGTGTAGCCGTAGCAACCGGGAACGACAAAGTTGTACTAAATTCATTGCATTGTGGTGTGGCTCAATGAGAATAAAATTTGCTATTTCCGAATTGAATCAAGCACGTGCTTTTTCCTCCTACAATCTATGCAATTGCAGTTGCAACGTTTACGAGACAAAAATTTGGCTTACTCGAACAGTACAAATTCGGAGCCGATAGCTACCGAATAACGGACCGAGTGACGCCGAAGTTGCGGAAGTGTGAATAAAATGTGTCTAGGCCGTCTCCCTCCTTCCTGACGTCACAGACTTGGTGCGAACTGCAGTGTGATCGCGAATATTTTTCTCCTCGTGCTTTAAAGATTTTTGGCAATCGGAATTGCAATTCCGTACTTGTCCTGTATCAGTTGAAGTGCATTTCCAGCCAATTCCTTGCTTGCGTTAAGCTCTGCTGAAGAAGTCAGACTTGGTGGTTCTGTTGGTAGTTTTAACCAACAAGGTGAGTATAGTTACCTTTTGCAAAAAGAAATTGGCAATACGCAGTAGCAGAGATCTGGTTCGAAAATCTTTTGGATGACCTGATTTTGGGTTTAAAGTTTCGCCATTATTACGAGACTTCCAAATTTCAAATTTAAAAACAAGTTGGTCGATAATTTTTCACTTAGTTAGCTCTTGGCTTGTGAAATATCCTTGACCTGCTTTTAAGCGGACATTAGTTTAGCCTGAGTGCTTCCTGACAGGTCACATTGATGAATGTGTTGCCAATTTCTTACGTCAACAATTTCGGTTGGAATATATCCATTACATTTGGAGCAAGCAAGCAACGTACAAACGGAACTAATGTTCTTTATCAATTCTTGTAATTGAACAGGTTTCCAGGAAAATATTCCCAGCCAACTCACCAGGAACCACGTCTTGATTCTGTCTGGCTAAACATCAGTAGAAACTTTTAGCGTTTGAAGTGGCTCTTCGCCACTAACCGAGCAGCGCCTTATCAAGTTGGAAGAGAAGCGGATTTGTGACAATAATAATAATACCGATGGCCATTTATCGGATTCTGAGCCGCCGGTACCTGGTAGATTTAAATACAAATAGAGCATATAGCAGTGCTGTCGTCGTATCCCTTCGTAAATGTCGACAATCAAGCGGAACGTTTGTGATAAAGAGCAAATATGGCGTCGAAGCTGTGTCTACAAGAGACAAAAGTACTCAAGCGGTGGCAGCGGCGACTTCGGCAGCAACTTCGACCACGTCGCCTGGCAAACAAATAAAAAAAGATGACCTCGACCTGTCCTTTAATGACGCTCAAGCAGCGTATCGATCAAAGACGACGTTTGAAATTCTCCGGGCTTATGTGGTCTTCAAACTGTGTGGAGTCCAGTACCTTGTGAACAATAATGAAAAGGTATTATATTATCATAAGATTTAAGAGTATAAGGTAAGGTTTGATGTAAAAGTTGAATTTTTTTTGTTGTAGCTGATGAAGTTGGGTCGGATGGTGCTGGGACAGAAATTATTCGAGCAACTGATGCACATGTCATTCTACGGACACTTTGTCGCTGGCGAAAATCAAGTGTCTATTCAACCTCAAATTGAACGAATGAGAAACTTTGGAGTCAAAGCCATTTTGGATTACTCGGTAGAAGAAGACATTTCCGAAGACCAGGCTTTAGAATCCATGAAGTATGCTGTTGGAAAAATATTCATTACTAATTAATATTAATTACATACAGCACTTTATTAACCTGTGGTGTTTCTTAGGTCTGGCAAACCGGAGCAACCTGAAGTTCACAACATTACAGATGAACCAGGTAAAATCTATAAGTTATAACAAATATCAAAAGACTAGAAATCTACTGGGCAAATTTATTGTATGAATTTCGATTTGGTAAACTAATGCTCACTGTTTATTAATAATGCTGCTAATGCGGAATTTAGTTCCACGACCGAAAGGTGCTGATGTTGAATCAATTACTAAGACTAAGAACCACATATATAACTGAAAACAGTTTTTGAAAAAAATATAACCTTTTTTCAGAGGGATACACAAAATACAAGGCTGACGAGAGATTCGCAGATCGTAGGAAAGGTGTGGGCTCCGCTAGGACCTATTTTTATATGAACGAAGCGAGTTGTGAAAAAAATATGGAAACGTTTCTTCAATCAATCGAAGCTGTATCTGGTAAGCCTAATTAATTTGATCATTAAACGGTTAAAAATGAGTCCAATAAATTTATAATTTGAAATCTTAAATCCAATTCGTTGTATTCAGGTGCTACAAAAGGTACAGGGTTTGCTGCAATTAAAATAACAGCGCTGGGGCGCCCAAAATTATTGGTGAGCAATTTTGGATCTTAGGAACCTTTCTAAAAAGTCCATACAAAACTGAATGACTTTTGTTGATGTCATAGCTACATCTGTCCGAAGCCATCGCCAGGGTTCACAAATACATGTCGCTAGTCACTGGCAAAGAAGGTTACGTCCAGGATCAGGACATTCAGCCGGAAGACCTACAAAAAAGACTGGAAAGAGCTGCTCATAAAGATCCAACGGTGCAAAATTGGCTGCAGAATATGACCTATGACAAACTTGGGTAAGTTCTGTGCACAACTTTTAATTTGCAATGTTGAATGTACAAAAAACTAAACTTTTGAATTAATTTTATCTCCAGTCTTATCCACGTCCTTCCTTGGCAAGGAGTTGTTGGATCGAAACAGAAGCTCCGCGAAATCCTCAAAGTAGCGGATCTTCGAACTGGTGATATGCAAAGTCTTGTTCCGCCTCTTACCGATGACGAGGAAGAAATGTTCAAAAATATGATGCGACGGCTTCATACAATTTTCCAGGTAAATTTTTCTCATTCAGCGTCCTTTAACCGAACAAGAGTGAAAATTATTATTGGCATGTACAATATAGGTTGCCACAAAAATGGACGTCAGAGTCATGGTCGATGCTGAACAGACGTATTTCCAGCCAGCTATTTCTCGGCTGGCGATGGAAATGATGCGAATTTATAACAAGGAAAAAGCTATCGTCTTCAACACTTATCAATGTTACCTGAAATCTGCACTTCGAGACCTCAAAGCTGACTTGGACCAAAGTCTTCGTCAAGACTTTTATTTTGGTGCTAAACTTGTTCGAGGGGCTTACATGGTGCAGGTATGTCGAAAAATACAAGACGGTTCAACTCTTTTTTACTGTTGTGCCTCAACCCCGCATGGTTTTTCAGGAACGCGCCAGAGCTGCAACAGTCGGATATGAAGACCCCATTAACCCCAACTTTGAAGCCACGACGGAAATGTACCAGAACTGTATGCTTCATTGTCTTAAGCTGATTCAAAAGGCCAAGACCACTGACAGACCGAAACAGTTCTCAATCATGGCTGCTACTCACAACGAAGACACTGTTCGATTCGCACTTCAACAGTACGTAAATAACAATATTTGTGGAAGCTCAACTTTTCGAACTGGACTAAATGAAATTTTAAATTTTTCAGAATGAAGGAACATGGAATTGAACCAGCTGACCGAGTAATTTGTTTCGGACAACTCTACGGCATGTGCGATCAAATTTCGTTTCCGCTCGGCCAATCCGGCTACTCTGTCTACAAATACGTTCCGTACGGTCCTGTAGAGGGAGTTCTTCCCTATTTGTCGAGGCGTGCTCAAGAAAATGGAGGCATTTTGGCCAAAGTAGCTAAAGAAAAGAAGCTTTTGCGATCCGAGTTGGCCCGTAGAATTTTTACTGGTCAAATGTTCTACAAACCGCAAGGACAATACGAGCCTTTGTAAATGGGCCTAGACGAGCTTTAGTTCCCTCGGCAAGTCCACAGTATCCCCGAAGAGAAGCAATAATTTTCAGGATAAATTTCGGTTATAGCTTTAAAATGACGGAAATGGAACTTCAAGTTATAGTGTTGATGCGCTAGACATTTGTGTGCAAATGTGAAAAAGTATCAATGCAACTGATAATTTATGAAACTCCTTTGATGATTGTGCTAGAATTTATTTGGAGCTGATAAATTTATTGTTTAACTGTATCGTTATAGGTTCTACAGTATTTGTAATCATAATAATATTTGTGCGTTCATGGCTAGTTACAGTTGTTTGTAACTTTTGTAGTGTTCAGTTTGTGACTGTTGATCAGGATTTGTTTAATTTTATGTCCTTTAAGTCAAGTTAATGAACATTGATGATTCGGCCGTGTTGTGTCGTCACACATACGTGTACGTAGAGGTTTAGCAAGGAATCGCATGGTGCAATTATGCCCTTTCTGCAGAATTCAAGGTTAGGTGTATTTTTAGGGGAAATTATTTTTGAAAATTATCTGTAAGGTAATAGCCCTATAGATAGAAGTAGGCTATTAACACAAGACTTTTAGCGATAAATGAGAGGGGTTTCTGTTAGCGTCCTCTGTACACGAGTATATATAGTCAGAGGCGAAATACTGGTATTTGAAATGCCGAAACATATTAAAAGCGTACTTGGAAATAATTCAAGATGATGAACTGTAAATGTCTAGGAATCGAAAAGTGCTTTAAGAATAAACCTTAGATGTGTTCATCATGAGTCAAATTCAGTTCTTTTTTCTTGAGGTTAAGCCGATGAAAAATTGCGAAAAATATCAAAAAAAATGTTGGTGTATCTGCAGATCCACTGAACCGCAGCCGAACACCTGTGATGAGGTAACGTCCGAGTTTTTGTCGGTCACTCACAAGCGTCGTCCATTCATTGAAATGCTGAGCAAAATTTTTGTTTCGTTTGTGCAAACGCTGTGTGCCGGTTTGGTTTCCTCGTGACACAGTCTTAGAACCGGTACGACTAGAATTGCCGGCACGATGGCGATGAACATACGCAAACTCGCACTCTCGTTCTTCTTGTATTTGTTGCAGTTTAGTTAGATTACAAGTTGATTGTCATACTTGTTCCAAGTGGTTAAAACCCAGTTGAGCCTGCAGAAACGGCAGCAGGTTGAAACCGAGCCTTTGGGGATCATCTTCAAAGTTCCAATCCGATACAGTACCCACAGCAGCCAGCGCAGCATCGAGCCATCAAGCGCTGCGCTCTGCAATTTGTGGTACCAAACCAAACGCCAAACTTGAGTCAGCAGGCGCTTATGAGTTATCGACGGGAGATGTTGATCTCGAACAGGAGAACAAGATGAACGAGACCGCCTGTTTCATTTCTGAATTTTAATGACTTTAACCTATTGGAAGTTGTATATTTTAATGATCAATTTGCTGCTGAATCTCCACAAAGTCCCAACTCGAGTTTATGAATGACGTGACTGTTTCGTCAGCTTAGGAGGCGTTCGTCATTAACGTAAAGTGTTCGCTTAACTCTTATGTGCGCTTGATGAGTTAATGTGGCACATTACACCCTCGAACGTGTTCAAGTCCGAGATCCAAGGAGCCCTGCAATCAGTCAGAACTTGTTTGAGCGAAGAGGTTTCATGTAAAATGTAAAGAGTCTTTGTGAATGATTAAATGAAGATGAGACGAGGTCACTTTTCTAAAAATCCATGCCAAACTTGTCATGAAGTTTTTGCGCAGGCATAAATCCCGAGCTTAAAACTTGATTCTTCAACTAGTTCAATCAGTCTTTCTCTTTCATTTCATGTGCCCATATTCTTTTCGGTCGCGTGGAAAAAGCTGGACTTGCCTGACTTGCCAGAACAACTTGGCATCGAATCTGTGGCCCACTTCAAGAACGACCTACGCTTATAACTTTCGATGAATGCCATTTTGGTTTCGTTTACAATCGAGTTTAGCCCAAACTGCATAGCCTTGACTTTTAAGGAAGGATTCGGATTGGTGACTGAATGATCAAGTCAGTTTTCAGTGAAAGCAGATTTACTTCAGGTTTGTATATAAAAAGAATTAATTTCTTTGGACTCGTTTGCCAATTATAGCAACGTTATTGTTATACGACGCCGGCGATGTGCAAAAGGTTTTTAAGAAAAATATTGTTGGCGTATATACGTCGATAAAATTGCCACTTGGTCCTAACCTGGTTTAAAACCTGTGTCATTTACTCACTCATTAAGTTTGCAGTTTGTCTCACAGTCAGCAATTTTAATTCGATATCATTCGTAAAGTCAAGAAAAGTAATCAGATCTGCTCATATTTTTTAATTCATCGACCAGAGTCTTTGTAATATTACGATCTCTGAGCTACTGACATAGAAACAGTTTGTTTGCTCTCTTGGCTACTGGGATCACCCAAGTTGTCGTCGTTTCCCTGAGACTTGCTGGCTTTACGACAAGAGAGACAAGATTTTGCACCCTTTCGTTTGACCACCATGATGAACGTGCAATATGTCTTGTATATTTTATGACATGAAATTATTACAGCTTTTTTCATTAATCTGACACTGCTGACGACGACAGCCGCTCCTTTGTTTCACATTTCAAAAAGCTTTGCAAACTGTTGTCGTGACAGATAAGTGGGAATGTGATCTCGGACTATAAGAAACTTTGACCATGTATCGTCAATTTATCCCGCTGGTGTAGATATACGATGAGCTGTATTGATTGATTGAGACGTGCATTTCCGATAACTTAAAGAAGGAAGGAGCTTTGCAAGTTATTTATTTTATACATTTCACAATTTCATCTAATCACTCTCAGGTTACGAAATATCCAAGAACAAACGTGCCAACAGTTATGTACTGTGAGACTTTAAAATCCACAGGTCGACTAATGACCCGCCAAAGCTACAGATAAAGTATATTTGTTCAATAACAATAAAATGTTTCATCTTACATAATCACTTGGGCTAAAACTTACACTACTGACAATAAATGTGACGAGTCAGGGCTGAAGCTGGTAATTAAAGTACAATATCAAGTACCAAAATATTTAGTGTCAGGGTTTTCCATTGATCATTAGCCTAGATCTTTAAACCTGAGATATTTTAGGAGATGATACACAATGAATGTACTTGATGTAATTTGTAATTAAATTTGGATTAAATCCGGTGATAATTTGGAAAAAATCTTTTGTTTTGCTCTTTTTAAACTTGAAACCCTCATTTTACATCAATATATTGTTTCGTCCCAGTTCAGGAGCAAAACGTGACACCGGCATCAGCGGCATCTGTAATTGAAGAGCTTCTTTTGTGAACCATATTTAAATGAGATGGGAAACTATATATTACATATGATGAGAAGACATAAGACCTGTTTGTAATCCGACTAATGATGATGGTAACAAGTGACTGAACAATAATGTGCAAGCTCGGCGAAGGCGTGTTTCCCGAAAAATGCTACTAGCATACTAATAACAATCTCATCTGCACCCAAGGGCGCTTCTCGTAACAC
>JAQGBJ010004519.1:0-10099 GCA_034698345.1 Sphaeridia pumilis | reverse complement strand
AATCCGATCAAACTTCAGTTGAGCCGCAGTAAGAGCGGAAACAAGATCAAGAAACGGCGATGGTGGCAGCGGCATAAAGATAAATTTTGTGGTGGCTGTCAAGAGCAGTTGTTGTTGTGTATACGCATGAAGCTGTGGCCGGCGAAATCGGTGAAATATGTTGCTTGGAGCACTATATATAGCTGACTGACTGAGAGCTGAAGACCAGAAAACAGTGTTTCGTTATGGATTGTTAAGAGTCAAAAATGACAAATGGGTCAGGTAGCAGCGACATAACTTGTCCAAGTTGTCCTCTCTTGGGCTGGGCTGCTCAGCTGAGGTGTATTCGTAGGAAGCCAAGTCGAAGCTGAAGTTGGTTAACGCCCATCGAACCTTCTGAAGGCTGGTACAGCTCCGTCGGACTGTCTCGTTGAAATATTGGTATCCACTCAAGCTAGCAGAGGTTGTTTGATATTTCTCATTTATATTTATTCTGAAAAACACACAGTGCTACGATTTACTATTGACATATTCTTCAAGTGTCTCTTGTGTTGGTAATCCTCAGAAAATCCTGTGCTTGTCGAGACCGACGAAGGGTGGTAAACTGGCGTATTTCCTCTTCCGTCCTTGTTTCCTTGTCAGCCACGAAGCTCTTGTGAATGAGGACTTGGAGCAAACAAGAAAAAGACAATTCTCCAGCAAAACGCCAACACTCGTGTGGAAGTCGCTGAATAAACGACTGCGACGGGCCACTTTCCAGTGATTTCCGCTTGTGAATCAAATATACTGTTCCGTGTAAATCCTCGAATCCTCCCCATCATCAGCAGCAAGCAGCACGAAAGAAAACATGGGAAGAAGAAGAGAAAAGACTGTGAATTCACAAAGTACGAGTGAAATCACCATGTTTTCTCCATTTCCATCGCCGTACAAACCACCAGCAAGAAAGCTGAAATAAACGCACTTGTCGACCAAGCTTTCACCAGAGAAAGCCGTTGGCAGCGTCGGGGGTAAGATCGCATCTCAAGCGTTCTCTTGCTGCCATTTTATTTGATATTCCTCCCTGTGATAGCACTGACGACAAGAAAAATCAAGTGATTTCTTAACCTTCTTCTTTTGGATCTTCTAACCGAGCAGGTCGTGTTGCCGTGTATTTACTTGGTGAAGGAACTTATTCCGAAAAAATCTTTAGAACACCAGCTCGTACTTCAGTGCTAAACAGCAGCTCCGGTCCCTTCCACATTTTGCCTCAGAGACACTCATCAAAGTCCATTCGAGACTGTGTAAAAGATTCGACTGACAACGCTAAAGGACAGAGATTGCTGTGTTGGAGGATCGGAAGTGACAACCGGAAAGGACGTAGAAACGATAGCTTCTCGAGCTCAAGATTTGCTTCCTCTTTGCTCCATTTGAATGCGGAAGGAATCCATTGTTTCTTCCGTTGGATTTGGGACCCATTTTACTAATGATCCTGTCAGCTTGAGCTTCAAAAAGTAGTAGGCGTATTCGCTATCCGAAATTCTAGAAGACATCAGTGATTTTTCGTCGAGCTGAATCTGAAATCTTGGAGCTTACAGAATACACTTTCGGCAACTTCAAAGGCCAGAGGTCTTCGTACTGAGGCTGACAGACTGAAGGTAATAAGAGGAGAAGGAAAAAATGAAAATATGATGGTAGATATTAAATTGTCCAAGTGCTGACGAAATCAAAAATGTTTTTGTCATATGTCTCGTCACCTCAAGTGTTTGGAGGAGATTAATACACACACACGCGCGCGGCTTTGATCCTCCCGTTTCCTCGCAAAACTTTTTGGTGACAGCCGTCTGAGGGATAAAAAGCTTCGCTAATAAAAAAACTAAGCATCATAAACGCAGCATGTCGAATTGGACTGGAAGTACCGCCGCTCCCGTCGACTTCGGAGAAGACGAAATCTCAGCAGGTCCAAGTGCTTGGAGGATTCGCGAAGCTGAGTGCTTGGATGGATACATCTTCAGTAACGAATCAACAGGTAAGAACGCGTATGTTTATACACGTTGCAAGTTGGGCTCTTGGAAAGTTCTTTCTCGAGTTTTGGTTAGTGGTATTAGCTTGATTGCTTGTCGAAGAGCGTGCTTGAGAATAAGAAGAGGAGTCGAAGAAAGTATCTTATAAAAGACGGCTCGTTACCACGACGTTGTCGTTAGCAAAAGTTTCACCCGTTGGATTGGATCATTCAAGAAGAGCCGAATGTTATCATTACTGAGGTTGATGCAAGTAAATTTGATCACTTTTCAGCTTCATTTAACTAAACTGTAGTTTAAAAAATAGAACCTTTAAAAATTTTGTAATGTTTATTAACTATTCAAGAGGCCACTGTCAAATTTTGAGCTGTCTACAGCAAAAGATGCTGGATATACGATCGCTGGAAAATAATTTCAGCTTTTGGACTTTTCCAAACGGCCCATTTTGGAGCTGATTTTCGCCCGTTGTCCGTTCACGTAAACTGGAGTATCCAGAAAAGTAGACTACATTTTTAAGAAAAGTTTTCTGGATATTTTATCTGAATATATTGCACGTTCTTCGAAGCAAAAATCTAGTTTTTCCAGTGTACGTATTTCTGGAAATCACAGAAAATCTGTTTTCTCCAGTAATTTAAGACAACAACGTTTTCCAAAATTCCAGGCTTCAAGGACGGTTTAAAAATATAAACGAAATATCAAAATGAAGCTTGAAATGTCAGCAAAAATACTGGTTGCTCTGGAATCGGCAAACGCTTCTCTGTCTGGAGCTGGAGAAGCTGAAGTTATCAGAAACTCATGGAGTTTCGAGACAAATTGTTGTATCCCTAGAATGTAATGGCCCTGGAAAGCAAAAAATGCTTGTTCCAGAATCCTGAAAAAAATCACAGTCGCTCCTCTTAGTGAGTGCTACATATTCAAGGTTTTTTAAGTTGAAGTTTTCCAGCGCGTTTGCCTACACTGGACTAAACATGTCTGGAAACGTTCAAATTAGGAGGGTTCATTCCAGCTGCTGGAAATAAGTAACCGCTGGAGCGATTTTGCTAAAAATTTGACAGAAGGCCACTGGGAGGGGTATGTCCATGACCAGTAACTATGGAAACAAACTATCAAGTTTTTACTTCTGTTTTGACGAGAAGCAAGTGATCAAATTTAAGAGCATCACCCTCTGTAGAAGAGGCGGGGAATCTGATGAGAGAATCCGATTTAGGCAGAGGGAATTTCGCTCGAGACTTTGTCGTAGTGCCAAAGGCGAAGAGAATCATGCGGTTATACAACAAGATGACAGAAAGATTTTAGTGTACGGACAAGAATATATGCATTAAGGCCGATTTGTGAGCATATGAAACTGTGAGAAGAAGAAGGGATCAAGTCTTGTTCTTCCTACGCAAAAAATATGTATGAATGTTGTTGGGAAGGGGGAAGCAACAAATATATTTATAAGAACCGTGTACGTGATTTCTAATAGGGATTGGTGAAAGCCGGCAACTTTTAGTGTTATTGTCGCCATGACCTTGGACATTCATTACGTGATTGGAATTGGTGGACAACTGTGGAATAGTGTGCAGATGGGCTTTTTGAGGTCTTGGAGAAAACAAGGGTCGAGGTACTAAAAATTGCTGCTGCTGCAGCTTAATTTTGTAGCTACACCAGCATATGGTTTCAATAGTTTCAGGAGCTCAAGTTATTAGCAGCTTTTATAGACGTACATCATGTTGCCCATTGCCACAAAATTGATGAGCTCTTGGCTCCTGGCAAATAAACGAAGGCAATTAGACAGATTGGCGTAGGTTTTGTGAGCTTTGCAAAAAATTCGTGTAATATTTTTCGTTTGATGGTTTTGATGAGCCTGCACGAAGTAAATTAATTGCAAAAATTGACAAAAGGCCTTACATGGCGGTAATGTACCGAAAGACTGTGAGATTGATGTTCGACTTGTTATCAAGGTTCAAGTTTCATTATATCAGTAACTTAAGCGTGAGTAAATATTCATACGTTGGAGAATGAAGAAGAAGTTTCATTTGATACTTTGGCAGGTTTCATAGAGTTTCATGTTTTTATTAATAATGAACATTCGCTCTCATGGCATAATCATAACGTGAAGTAAGGCATCAATTCATTATTAGCCAGCAGGTAATTAATTAATCAATAAATTAATTTCCACAAGAATACGGGAACATTTTACATTATCAGGACCAATGTGAAAAAGTACAGATTTTATGAGTGAGGTTGACGGCTGAGAAGCTGGAGAAAAAGAACCAAGTACTAAAAGCCTGCTGCTAAATAAATGGAGCGTAGGCAGCAATAAAAATTGAATAATAATGTTTTTTATGAATGTTGTTCAAGATTTTATGGATATGAATTTGTAAAAGCAGAAGCAGCTAAAGAAGTAAGAAAGAAGTTAAAAAAATACCAAAGAAAGGAGCTTCTTTGAACTCTCCAACTGACTAAAACTGCACGTCAAATAGCTAAAAAGCCGAGAGGATTACTGGCATAACGATTATGACTTTTAAATGGCTTTTTGCATGGCTTTTACAAGACTTGGAATACTGCAAATAAATGGAGAAAGCACGCACTTTGTCCAGCAATAATGGAGATATTAAACCTCAAGAGCTGTCTCTTGATTTGGGGTCTTCATTATCATTTGTTGGGTGAAATGAGGCTCATATCATCTTGCCCATTTCTTATGCGTTTTTTTGCTTCCTTCAGCTTGTATGTGTAAACTGGCTTACGTGTATAATCCCAACGATTGATCTGAGAACTTGCGTGTTTCTCTGATGCCAGTCATGTTAGCTATCGACTATATTGCACTGTAAGTGCCTGTTAAATTGTTGCTAAACTTTTGAGTTTCAAGGCTTGTTGAGCAGTGTTGATGGGCTTCGAAATTGCGTTTTGGCGAATTTCTTGCTTTTGCTCTTCTCGTCATCTTTGATAGAGCAGGTGGAGGTGGAAGTAATCCGGTGGATGAGTTTCCAGTTTATAATAATACCCCATTTCATTGACTGGAAGTTTTGTGAATGAGCATGTTGTTGAAAGCTCAACTTGTTCAAAAGTTTAAGCAAAAAGCTTTTACAAAAAGGGACAAAAGTGTGTCTCCTTTGTCCCGGAATATCTTGGCAGAGTCAGTACAATATTGCTTGCCTTGGAGGTGGGCGGATGGGTAGACACAAATTCGTGGAAGCGTCTCAATTTGATTCCACCATACCTTTTAGCGACATAAAATTTTCTTGTTCAAGGAAAAGTTCGACTCATCAAGATTCACGAAAAATATAGACAGTTTGAGAGGTTCCAGGTAAGATTGTAAGATGAGATTTGGTGACTTAAGTTTAACGACGTTAGATTAACGATATTCAAGATTAACGACTCAAGATTAACTCGACTCCAGATCCACCGGACATATGATTATATGGACTTCAGATTAACTGGACTTGAGATGCACGAGACTTTTGATTAACGCGTTGTTAGATTAACGACACAAGATCAATATTGACTTAAAAAGTTTTAAGTCACATTATTCTACCCACTTCAGCTTGGGTTGACTTCAAGAAAGGGCTCCAAAACAGTTAATCGCCTTCCAGCCACGTGTTTGTAACATAACCCCGTTTGTAAACAAGGTTTTTAACCTAACCTAACCTAACCGAGCCTCGCAAGGCTTTGAGTATTGTGGGCACTACTTGGTTTAACCCGGCTGTAGTGTTTTCAGGTAAGTCACATTCAATGGGCAAAGGACCATATGGTTTCCACACAATGGAATGAGCTGTCAAGAGGAGAGGGAGCGCCGTGTTTTCCATAAGCTGGATTATTCAGATGATTGGAGAGGGGGAGAGGCTCGATGCTGATGCTGATGCTGCTGCAGCTGATGCTTAGCCGACGTCATTCATTATTCGGTGATTTAGCATTTCAGATGAAAATTACAATTAGTGACTTGGTTTGGTGTTTTTGGTTGGGCAGGTTTGAAAATAAATATTCAATTTGTTGTATTGTGTTTTCAGAATGTTACCTTTTGTTAACCGCATTGCCAATGGACAGACCAACGGAACGCCATGTTTTGAGGGGGTATAAGACGACAACACATGTAAGTAAAAGCGACAGTCCTGTTAGCAGACTTTTTATCATGTTTAATGTTTACATGATTTAACCCCAAGTCGTCTTTAATTTTTATCCCCGGCTTGTTCCAATGACTGACATACCAGAATCAAATTTTCGCCACAGTATTTTCGCGGACTACCCAAGAATAACCATGAGGAACGAACAGATGAATGACGCCAAGTACCATCATCAGGCTTTGAGATCAACACTGATGGATGAAGCTCTCCGTTCAAAGCAAGGTCCAAGGGTTTTGAAAGCGACCCCAATGGGTTATCCCATCAACTGGGTTACGATGAAGATATTGGACTCATGTACCAACTTATTGGCTATCACGGAAACCCAAGTCCGAATTGGAGCCCATTGCTTAATCATTCCAATAATGGAACAAAGACGTGGAGAAGGTAGAAACAGAATTACCTTGATTCTGCTGGTCACGCAAGTCGGCGTGTACTTGTTCAATCCCTCGGAGCATAGAATGAAGCGAGCTTTGAAGAACCTTCTGGAGAATGAAGGCGTCGTAAAGATCATGCTGAATGCAGCCAGGGAGATGCATTATTATTGGGTGCATCTAGGATCAGCGGTACGTCGCGTCTTCTGTCTTTCTGGGCACTGGAAAGCTATCATGGACAAGAAGAATGAACCATGGCGACGGTTCTACGAGAAAGAAGTCTCTGCCCCGCTTCGATCAAACGTTCGACATTATTTGGCCTAACTGTCTCATTCGGACTGACCAAGGATTGATTCAGGAAACCGGCCTGATGGAGCGAGTGAAATGTGAGATCATCCTGACGTATTTGACAACAGTTGGACAGATGATGACAAGAATGGCCATAAGCAGCGAGGGAATATCCAGTGCAGCCGATTGGATGGAATCATTCGAGATCATGAGACCGTATTAAGTTTGTAAGACAGTTTATACCATAGATTTCTGGCAATCTGTTGCAGCCTGTCAGAGAAACTGTAAAGATCTTCACATATTTGTAGCTTCCATCATAAATGTGTGTTTCAGAGAATGTCAAGGTCAGATTGAAAAAGTATCCATGCCAAGAGTTGTGGGTTTATACCAAAATATCGATGCCAACTGTCAAGATGTACCCGAACTTTTGACGAGCGACTAGTGTTCTTGGTCAGCTTCAGCTTGGAGATCTTTTGTTCAATGGATGAAACTTCCTCGACATGCTAGGCTCGATAATATGTTTGACTGTGGTCATATTGTATGTTATCTCGATGTTTGGAGAAGAATTGAAAAAAAGGCTCCTTAATTCGTTTTAGAAATCAAACAATCTCTTTAATGGTTGTGCATTTTACCTTTTTATCATAGATATTTTTGACTGATATTTACTGGCGGGAGTTGATGAATGCTGTTGAGCAGCTGTAGTTTATTGTGAATCATTCATTTTCATGATGCGTAGAATTTTTGATGTTGGCATCAGTTTATATAATACCTGAAGTAATGATGAAAAAATAAATTGCAAGTATGAATGTCGGACTTTTCAGAGTGAGTTAGACAATTTTGTTTTACTTACACATGATAACTCCAATTTTCATGGAATGCATGTTTGTCATTTTCATCAGGGCTACGATGGATCATTGCAATCCACAACTATGATTGTCAAGCGAAATTTTGAAGATTATAAGGATACCGTGAGGCAACATATGTGTTTGCATCCAGTAGCGTTTGGCAAAAACCTATTCCGAAGCTTGTTGAAGGAATGGGGAGCGTAATGGGCTTGAATACGGATCGCCGGGCTCGACTGGATCAAAGGAAAATGGAGCGGGAAACAATGATTCGCTGGCAGGGACCTCATCCAGCTTCAGCTGATGCTACTAAGCTTGTCGATCAAGCGTTAGATTTACGTTTTACTGGGTAAGATTGGCATTTTGTCACTTCTTTCGGCATGACTAAATTCCAGTTTGTGTCGAAAGTCGTCCAGCGGCAACGAAAAGAAAGTGACAAGTCCAACAAGATCAACTTCTAGTGATAGCTTACAAAATACCTCAAATATTCATAGTCATATATGGAACTACTGTGTCACCTTTGTACCTGTTAACATTTTGCTTGTCACTTTCTAGTTAAAAGTTAAAAATGTAACGGATCGGTTGAATGAATACACCGGAATGATTATTACGTTAACTCGGTCGTAAGCGCAACATTGTTTCGAAGTTCTCAAGCTTGCTCTGCTCAAAATTTGGGGGGGGCGGGGGGGGGTCACGGGGAAGGATTTGAAAATGCCAGAAATGTTAAAGGGAAGAATCTCACTTTTTCCAGGTGCGGGGCTAAGGCTCCAATCTTTGGACCCATCATTCATCAACTTCCAAAGTGGTTCGCTTCATGTTTCTGGGAACAGGTCATAAGAAGGAAGCAAGACTCGAGTTCCATGCCGTACGTAGTTGCCACTATTCTGTACTGTTTTCATCCGACTCTTGCTGTAATGCACGCTAAGGATCAAAATTTAGCAAGTCTGTCTCCAAGTTTTCTAACAGAATCAAGTCCTTCTCTAGTTGAGTCGCAAGAGAATTTACAGCCCTTCATCGTTGCCTCGACATCAGTCAGTGTAGAAACAACCCCATCAACTTTGATCCCCAAAATTTCAAGGTTTGACTCGTGCCGAATGGAATTGGATTTCAGTTTTAACATTCCTCACATTAACACCAAGTCGGTCGATCCTTCTGGCGATCATTTTCAACCCCTCCTGATGTACATCCATCAAGTTCAATGTCGCATCCTTGTGCATCCACTTTGTCTTCAAGAAATTCCATTTTAGATACCAATGATTGCATTCCAGCTAACAACTCTTGCTGAGATTTTGCTATAGATGCTATTTGAAACCCTGCAAAAGCGATTCACGAGAGCAATCATGATATTCTGCAAAATAAATTTTACATTATGCATTCTATAAAGTTGATTCTTTACCGAAATCTTTTGGGAGACTTATTGTCTTCAAACTTGGCCTTCTCTTGCTTTCCACAGATACATTAGAATCATCATTCTTGTCGTCAATCGTAACCAACTCCGGCTCTGATACCATCGCTGTAGTTGTTGTTTGAAGACTGGCCGAGGAGCGTGGTAATGATGATCTGCTTCCCGTTGAACTTCATGGTTGTGGTGGTGATGGAGCTTTCGTTATGGCCTTGTTTTCGCCTTCAAGACTTCCGGTTTCCCGCCATCTCTTTTATTAGAATCATCAACTTCTTCAAGTGAAGAAACACTCGTGTCCTGATCAGATTTGACCTTCCCATAATTGCCACCAAAACCATTGCTCTGAATGACCTGGCTGTTCTCCAAATCTGTGAAACAAAAAATCCAAAAAATGTCACGGTCAACTTTCGCACACAGCTTTTTAATTTGTCCCTAAAATTCGCTCACCTCCAAAACTAAGGTCAGTAGACATTTTCAAACAAATACTGTATAATAATAACGACTTAAAAATTTCGATAGTAAATTAACAGTATACTTAGTTCGTTAAACACGAATGATTTCCAACTTATAATTCAAACGTCCATTAAAACCCAGTCGTAAACAAGAAACAGCTGTGCACGAAAAGATATATCGCCTCTTGCCTCCTCCTGTCTCCGTGCGATCTCTTATCTCCCAAACCATGTACAAGGCAGCCACCGCCACCAGCGACGGTCAGTTGATCCTCTTTGTGGATTCCATGCTGACCACTGCTCTTCATTCCCTCTTCATATTCCGTGGATTTCAATGTGGACTTTTTTCCATTGGTCACATTAGCGTGGCCACATGTTTTACGATCCAACCCGTTTAGATACCCTTTTTAAAGTTATATACAAAAGCAAAACTGATATTGTACATGCGATTTGAGTACCATCACTTGATACATCAGAAAATAGCTCTGAAAAGTTATCCAGTGCAGTTCTATGGGTCTCATGTGTTTGTTTGCTAAGTTTGCTTGATACAACATTGAGTGATATGCCATTCCCAATTTCAAGTTAATGTTGATCTTGTGTCGTTAATCTCAAGACACGTTAATCAAAAGTCTCGTGCATCTCAAGTCCAGTTAATCTAAAGTCTATAT
>JAQGBJ010004518.1:0-10100 GCA_034698345.1 Sphaeridia pumilis | reverse complement strand
GTTAGTGTTATTGGTTGGGCGTTTTTGTCCTTGCTGATTGTGAATGACCTGTTACAGGGGGGGGGGATACTCAAGGTTAAAAGCCCATAGATTTTTTGGCGCCAAAATTAAATTTGAACTTACCACTTGCCGCTGAATCGCGTATTTTCAAACTTGACATTGTCGCTCGAAACTTGTAGCGGCAGACTGAACTTGTCTACGATTTCAGCGTAGTCTATGAGACCTGCCACTCGCCAATTGTGTCGCATAAATATTTTCTCGTATGAGACCTGTAAAGGAAATAAAGAAAAATTTAAAATTCCCGCTCATTTGGTGCTTAGCGCTAAAGTTTTTAATATTCCCGCCAACTCACCTTTGACTTGCTGCACACCGTGTGGACATGATCTTCTGCGTTCTCAGCACCAGCGTCTGCCCAACTCGTGGCTATTAACGCTGCCACCACAAAAACAGCAGGATAATTCCAACCTGATCTGAACATTTTTGATTTGAATTGCGCGCTAAATTTTAAAATTTCTAAACTAAATTCCTTGCCACAAGATTTCTGAATGCTCGTGGTTTCACTGTGAGATCTGCCTGCTTCAGGCTATTTTTAAGCACTATGTCATCATCACATCTTGACTTGATTGTAGAACTTGCAGTTGCTCATTTCTACTTGGCTTCTTCAAGCTTACATTGATATAACCTCTGACTTCACAGAGAAAAAGAAGACGCTTTCAATGAAATTCTTATTTGTCAGTCAGTCATTATGTTTACATAGGTTATCGTTTGTCAACTTGAGCTTTCCGAGGCGTTGAAAACAAGTGGCGATCTGAAGAAACAGTATGTGGCTGAAAATTAGACATCCAACATACGACGGTTATCGTCCCAGAGGAACGGCATCTCATAAATTCCTGTTGAATCTTTCATCAATTGACCACAACAATGCATGCCATTTTATTGCGAATTCGGGTGGACTGCGCAGTCGCTGGAATGTTCAAACACTTTTGATATTACGCTGATTGCTTGCCGTTTAAGTCAGGCTCTTCTTTATGATTTAAGTTTTTATGGTTTTACTGCGCAACAAAATTCCCGCCAAGTCTGGAAAGTTTAGATGCATCAGACGATTTGACAAATCCTGTCATATTTAAGCATTCCAGGTTCTTTGAACGGAGTAAAGACTTTATTTGCTGATGAAAGATGCCGCTGCCGACTAATTTGAAGTTTTATCAATGTCAATGTTAAGCTGCGCTTAGGTGATTTCGACCGGCAAAACTGCAACTGCATTAATTGTTGCATTAATGCAGTTTCTGCTCATATAAGCGAATTTTATTGAAAGTTTAATTTTTATAACGGCTGTTAGACCAAAAAATCTGCTGAATAATTTTTCTGGAATTTTCCTCGAGTTATACTACGGAGCTTAGCTGCGTCTTTTGTAAAATTGTTTTCTGTCCTGCAATTAAATTGGAAAAATATGATTTTGCTGATCCTTACATATGCTAAGAATCTGGTATAAATACTTGCTGGGTAGGGGATGATTGTCACTTCAAAAGTTCAACCGAACGAAGCTACTTTAAAAAAATATACAAAACGAAAAAGTAAAAAAGCTTTTGCAGAATTTCCAGCAAATACCTCTAACAGTGTATACTGCAACCTCGTCCTTTTAAACTCGAGATTTGTACATCCCGCCGATAAAAAGTCTTTTGGTAGAAACAAACATGAACTTCAAGCTAATCTTAGCTCTGCTTGTGCTGGCTGTTGTTTGTGTCAGCTTCAGTGAAGCCAGAAAGCCTTGCTCCGGCAGGCCTGGCCGTCCAGGCAGGTGCCCTGGGAACAGCAATGGGCGACCTAACAACGGTAACTACCAACAGATAAATGCTGTTTTCTTAAGAAAGTGATTGTACTGATCTAACTGATTTTTTTGACAAAAATAAATTCAGGAGGACCCGGGAGACCTGAGAGACCAGGACATCCTGGGAAACCAGGACGGCCTGGAAGACCAGAAAAACCTGATGTCATTTTACCAGGTGCGGGTGAAGTAGAATCTCCGGGTGGATCTGAAGGAGGCGAAGAGGGACAAGTAGAATTTTCAGGAGAAGAACCTGTTGAAGTACCTGAACGGTCAGAGGAAGAAACTGAAGTTCCTGAAGAAGAACTTGAGGACGAATCCCCTGAAGAGCCCAAGGAGGAAGAGGAACACGTCGACGAGTCCCCAGAAGAAGAACATGTCGAAGAAACCCCTGAAGACTCTACGGAGGTTGAGGAACCCGTCGACGAGTCCCCTGAAGAAGAAAATGTCGAAGGAACCCCTGAAGAGCCCAAGGAGGAGGAGGAACAAGTCAACGAGTCCACTGAAGAAGAAAATGTCGAAGAAACCCCTGATGAGCCCAAGGAGGAGCAGGAACACGTCGACGAGTCCCCTGAAGAAGAACAGTTGGAAGAAGCCCCTGAAGACTCTACGGAGGTTGAGGAACCAGTCAACGAGTTCCCAGAAGAAGAACAGGTCGAAGAAACCCCTGAAGACCCCAAGGAGGAGGAGGAACCAGTCAACGAGTTCCCAGAAGAAGAACATATCGAAGGAACCCCTGAAGACCCCAAGGAGGAGGAGGAACCAGTCAACGAGTCCCCTGAAGACCAAGAGGAAGAAGAACAGGTCGAAGAAACCCCTGAAGACCCCAAGGAGGAGGAGGAACCAGTCAACGAGTCCCCTGAAGACGCTACCAATGGCGAACACACAGGATCTGGCGATGAAACTCCTTCAGATTCTGATGCAGTAAACGAAGAAACTGACCATCTCCAAAATGGCGATGAGAGCCAATCCGGAACTTCCGACCAAGATCATGTTCAAGTTGAAGAGCAGCAGGAAGACCAAGTGAGTGTTCGACGTGTCCACCCTAAGCTGGCACTGGTCCACTAATAAAACTTCGCAATTACCGCATCCGCCTAGTTATGAGATATATATTATTGATGCTTAAAACCAAGTCAAAATCAAGACTGTGCAAAATTTCTGCAATTGCAATTAAACAATAACTTTGCTTCCATTACAACTGAACATCTTTTTGTGTATCGATAATAACTTCAAATCATTGATCCCCGACACTCTTCTGACAACCAAACTTTTCAGCAAACTACAATTAATCAAACAATATTCCAGCATTTCATATGTTTTTCAACCCTTGACCCAAAACCAGTCTTTTTTCAAAATTTAGTGGAATCATCCAAAACGCTATGCTCCTGCTCCAATGGCTCCGACACCGCGCCTACTTTTACGCAACTATATACTCGTTCAAGAACGTAAAGCAACGGGAAAGTAGCTCGTAGTACATTGTAAGAATTCCATTAGAAAGCCTTGACTTCCGGTTCTATTTCTTGGCTTCAATAACATATATATAACCGAATACATTTCAACGTTTCACCTTTATAATATCTAATTTCTGCCAAATCAACGTCAACAATGCAACCACGACCACAATTAATGCTTTTTCCCATTATTTTTGCAAAATTCTCTTCTTTCCTTGCCATAACGTCACCTTGAAGGGGTTTGGTCGGTCCCGGATGGGGCCTACGAGGTACCTTCGAAATACCTAAGTGGTCCTAAGAGGTCAGTCTCTAAAGCCTATCAGATCTCAAGAGCAGAAACTTGGTCAGAGAGATGATCTACGGTTCAGCACGTTTATTCTAGAAATTGTCTCATCCACAGTCACACACCGACTAAGGATGACTAACGCGTCAGGCCGGGGTCTAGCCAGCGGTCCCCATTACAACCTCCAATTAACTTTATTCAAGTTCACTAGCATAAAGTCCAATTCCCACCACACGTGCCAAGGTTAGACAAGGATTCACGATAAAAGTTGCAGCAAATCAATTGCAACTTATTCATGCAATACCTAAAACCAAAATCAATCTTCATTCAAAGTTCAAGTGTTGATTGCTCAATATATAGCAGTGCATTTATACATTAATATGCACTTTACTGACCATAGAAAATCATGTCCGATTTTTCAACTATTAATGCTTTCATTTGGCTTTCAAACTTTTCAAAGACATTTTCGTAATCAACCGCAGACAGTAATTAAACATGTTAATCGTGATTGGTTGCTCAAGATAAAACTTCATTATTATGCACTTTACTGCATTTAAAGGGACAACGTGGTAAATTCACTAAAAAATCACATTTCCATTAAGTAAGCACCTGCATTAACGTAAAAGCTATGATTGTTTCTCTAGAATTCCCAAAACCTAATCTTGAGTGTAGAACATTGTAATTCTGACCATTAAACGCGATCAATTGATTGTTACATGATTGACAAAGAAGTGTTTTGGCTGATAAAAAGGCAGTATAAGTAGTACGCAGCCTGCTCTAAAATCTTCAGTTGGACATTTGTTTCTACACCTAAAAATTCTCAAAATAAAAAAGTAAATAAAAACTGTTGCAGCATATAAAAAATTCACAAAAACGTACAGTATAACAGTTTTCCTTTCAAAAGTTTCATAATACCAGCAACATGAAGTTTGCATTAGCTGTGGTCCTGACATTGGCCCTCGTATCGGTCAAGGGTCGAAAAATCACAAGTAGCCTCCGACAGGCGATTGAAGTTGACGGTTAGAACTAAATCAAAAGCTCTTTTGATTCGATATAGCCTTTTATATATATAAAGTATTATTTACCTTTTCTTAATGCTCACCAGGTGGCGGCGACGACCGAGAACTCGCTGCCGATAACGGAATTGCGCAGTCTCGTGAGTTCAATCCTTATGACTCACAGTGTAATTTCACATGCCCGACAGAGTCATCAGAATCGCTATCCACGTACTACCCTAACGTTGACTCTTGTTACAGTTTCTACCAGTGCTCCAATACGATTTTATATTACCAACCATGTCCTCCAGGCTTACAGTTCAATGCCATGCTGAATGTATGCGACTGGCCAGAAGATGTCGACTGTATTACATCCTGTGAGGAATACTATGACAAGTTCCCGACAGCAGCTCAATTAGAGAATTGAATGTAATGTAGCCAACGAATCGCAAGTTTTGTGAATATCGTTTCTGCAACTAGCAACTTACGACATTATAATTGCAAATAACAAATATACTTTCAGCAAAGCTTTGTCTCGGTTGAAATTACTGCTGTTTGAATTTATGCATCTTATTGCATCATCAATACAAAAAATCTCCAGAGTTTAAAACTCATCTTATCAGTTTAAAACTGTAATTTTTAAAGTGTTGATAGGTAAACTAAAATTCCCAAATCATTTCATTTGATTTTGATACTGTCGTCTTCGAAATCGCCATCCGCTCACAGCAACTTGATTCAAAATCTCAGCTCCAAACACCAGTAGCGCCCCCATCCAACCAACACTAACGACCAAAAACACAACGTCCATCGTCTCCCATTGCAGCCCCCGAAACGGCATCTCAACATTGACATTAACGCTCCGAGCCGAATAGAAATCGTTGAACAGCTGTACGTTATCATTGCGCCTCTTGATGAAAACGCCAACTTCAAGCGTCCTACCACCGCCAGCAGCGCCATCTCCACTCCTTTGTTTCAACTCTTTCTCTTGCTCCTCCTTCAATGTCGATCGCATCTTCTTCAGGTTTTTGACAGTCTCCAGCGAAACATGATTTCTCCGCCACAACTTCAAAAAACCACCTTCAGCAACCTGAAACAGTTTCTTGCTAAGCACAGCTTGGAATCCATTCCGAGTCGCAGTTGTAATCCAGTTTTGCGTCAAAACCAACAATGGCTTCCCCTGGACCGCCATCTTGGGAACGTTAGTAGTCTTCAAAATGGCCTTATACGTTTTTAGATACGTTGTCTTCTCAATGTACACAAACTCAGCTGGTAGTTTATACCGCCGAAGCTGCGTGGCATTAGGCGGACTCAATTGTTCCGTCAAATCGGCCTTCCGAAGAAGGTTTTCGAGAACATTGCTTCTTATCGAGGAGACGAATTTCACCTTTCGGGCGAGGTTTTTCAGTTTGTCGAATCTGGCCTCATCGTCAATGGTTTTTGGGGCATCCAGCCTGTCGATACTTTCGTGGACGATTGAGACCCACTCAGACCCGTTGAAATTTTGCGGGTAGCGGGTATGAAAAGCGGCGCTGGAAACGACATCTAGCTTCGACTCGAGCAACTGTTGGACTGATCCCGGAGGTGTTGGTGTAACGGGGAAAGTCATTGTTGAAGATACGTAGCCGGTGTACCAACAACTGAGGCACAGAGTCGCCAGGATCCATGAACCAATCAGAAGGCGTGCAATTGTCCGTTGGAGACTGCGCCTGCGTATCGATGACTGTCCGATTAAGTATCCAAAGAGCGGCAAGAATCTTCTTGGGATTCTCGGATAGACGTATTTTGTCACTGCGAAAATTATTGCCGTCGAAGTTACCAACGAAACCCAAACATCCCAATCGAAGGGTGCCGAAAGGGCGGACAAGGACCTGGTTCTCGGATCCGATACAAGCATCAGCCCGATTTCCGTTCGATATTCCGTCCACGGTGGCCAAAATTGGTCTTTTGAAATCGCCGGTCGGGTCAGAATGCTTGAAATTGCTTGAGTAGTAATCCTCGATAACTGGTTCAGAGAACACACGGTTACGGCTTTATCGTTCGAAACGATGGTGGCGTTTAAACTGAAAACGCTTGTCATTATTGGGCAAATTTCAGCTCGATATGAAGTCGAGTTACATGGTTTGATGTCCGATTCTGACACGAAAGCCAAGTTAATGGAGTCGCGGCCGAGGTTTTGGTAGCCCGAATCGACGAGGGATTTTAGAGCTTCGATCGTCACGCTGGCAGGATTTAGGTCGGTTGGCCCGCATCGGTAGCAGATTAAAGTTGGAGATTTAAAGTCCCGCAATACGATTATTGGTGAAAAAGTGCTATATGACATGGACTTTGTGGTTTTTTCCCCAGCTCGATGAGTTGGCACATCGAAGATTATGTACACATCGGGGTGTACTATTTTCATGTTTTGGAAACGCGGCATTTTTGAAAAGTAGATGTCCAACGTTGAATCTTTTGGGTTTTTCCCGCGGGGGCGAATTGGGAATGGGACGATTGTGACGCTTTTGCAAATCAAGTACTTGGAATCTGATTTCGGCATCCACGTTTTAGTGTTGTTTTGTAGGTCTCTGTCAGAAATCCTTACATTCAGGTGCACGATGCGCCGAGGTGAAAACTGTGAGGCTTGCGCATGCGCAAGCAGAAGATGTCGCGGCAAGCCGGTGGGATCCACAAACGAGGAATTGAAGAATATAATTTCAGCGTTACAGCCCGGAACCAGATTTTCTAGCAAACTTTTGTAGACATTAAGGTTTTGGTGAACAAAAGAATCAGAGGGATTTGTAGCAGCCGAAATTAAAATCGCGGTTGACGATAGAATAACAATACAATACAAAAACGCCATCTCTCAATAGTGAATTTCGCGTTTGAACAACGCTGATTCAATGAGTCCGAAAATTCGGAATTGCAACGGGGAAAGCTCGAACTGAACAATGCTAAAACCGTTTGAAACCGGACGTGCTAGCTCAAAACCAGTATACTTTTATGCGAGAGTAGTTAGCATGTCAAACTAAATGACAATCGTTGAAAACGCTACATAATTTAAACATTTAGCTGACAGAGTACCCTGCGAAGGGCCTGAGAAATGTTTGTTTTACAAGTATTTTTTACTCGTAACTTCAAATTTGAGAAACTTGAATGACTGACATGGGCGACAACAGGATTACATTTGAACCTTATCTTCACTTGAAGTGGATGTAGAGTTGTTCAATTCCGTAAACGACAAATGCTAAAGCATATCCGATGAACAAGATTCCGAAGGATACCATCACGCCTTTAGAGTTCAGCTCCATCGCTGCTGGATCCGGGCGCTCTTCAGTCTGCACAAACCTGGGCAGGTTGTCAGGCGCATGCTTAAGGATGTGCATTCTCTGCGCATGCGACAGAATCCCAGAACTGCGGAGCAGCTGTAATCTGCGCAGTAGATATTGCGCCCCTGGCGCCCTCTGCGCTACTGCCGACACAATGATGCTGATTTTGTCGTTTTCTGTCATCTTTCCAGTATATGCGAATTTGAACTTCTTTTGAATCTTCATGTGTTCTACAAAAAGTGGCCAGTAGTACGGCAGATGGGCTCGAAGCATGAAAAACGCCACGTTTCCCTGAGCAATTTCTCTGCAGTAAGCGTAAGCGCAATTGTTCCACGCAGTTTCATTGTAAACCCTGCCAAGAAAGCTATGCAATTTTTCAGCTCCATACATCCAGGTCATATTCGCGAATGGTTTCAAATATGTCATCCGATCATCCACTTCCGTCCTTGCACACTCATTGCAAAGTTTGGCAGAAAGTCCGTCAACGATATACCCACACACCGGGCACTTTTTGGACAAAGTTGAGCTTATGAAGGATATATAGTCGTTAGATGGCACTAAAAAGTTATCGTAGTGATGGAATAAAACGCATCGATATGTTGAAGGGTACAATTTTGACATGTCGATTGGTGTGTCGCAAGGCGAATCTCCGTGACTAGATTCCGCCACTAACACAAGCTTGAATGATTCGTCTCCGAATTCCGTAAACCGCTGTAACACTGTTTGGTAAACCTCTTTCGATGAAATGTACGTAGCCTGAATCATCGACTTGTAACCGTTGTTCACCAGAATCAGCATGAAGAAGAACGTAAAGCAAGGCAGCGCTTGCGCAGCCTTGGCCAATCCGCTTCGGGTTCTCCAAGCTTCAGTGAATGCCCATTGGTCCAGGAGTGCAGCGAGCGATGCTGCGCAGAAGCCAAAGCTCCGCCTCCAGAATGCAACGCGTCCAACCGACACAACTGCCGCAACTCCACCGACACTCAGAAACAGTGAAAGCCACGTGACGCCATCTTGCGGATCGACGAGCATCTTCCAGAAATTGGCTTCTTTGTGAGAGTTGTACACTCCTACCGCAGTAACAAACGCAAAGATGTCGTCGAATGAATCACCAGCTTCGCTAAAAGATACAATTTTTAGCTTGAACGGTGATTCATGATGAATTCTTCGAGTTCCGTTGACTTTCGGTAGCAATAGTGCCGTATTTTGCACAAACCTTCTGTACTGTACTCCCAAATTGTTCTTCTTTCCTTGAAAATCTTCCGAATTTAGAGCTTCAATTAGGAGTTTTGTGTGCGCTTCATCCTTAGACCGAGAGTCTGTGTCAAAAACGACCATCTTTCCATGAACCAAATCATCGTCCATCTTCGAATTCAGTCGGCAACTGGTCCAGTTACACCTGCCATGGGTATTTTCAACTTGGATCTCTCGGATCGAATTCATTCTCGAGTCTTGTAGAGTCGTTCCATATTGGAGTGAGAAAACTTGCATAGTTTCTTGGCTGTTTCCAAAAATGAGATACGTCCTCTGCAGTTGAAGGTCCAAACTCAGCATCGTCTTCTCAGCTGAAGGAAATCGAGCTTCTTTGGCTTCGTCTACAATCCACTGATTTTCGATGTCCCCAAAGAAGAGAAACACTTTCGGATAGAATTTAATGGTTTCTGAAAGGGTGAACATTTCTTCATCGCCGAGTCCATCAGTCAACGCTTCGAGTGGGCTTCCAGAGTCGACATTTTTGAAAGTCGTCGCCACAACGAAACATTTCAGGCTTTTCACCAACATCAGTTGCCACAACTTGAATTCTCGAACGCCTGAATCGGGATACAAAACCTCGAGGTCAGTTTCCGCTATCATCACATTTAGATTCTCAGCTGTCGAAATGGGCACGTCGTCTGGCCTTGGGAAGTGCAAGAGGCATTCAGCCAACGCCGGTAATATTTTGGCCAACATAACTTGTTCAGAATTGTCAGCATTTTCGAACATGATTTCGGTCGTCAAAACAACGCCGGCAAAGTATAACAATGCATACAAAGCTGTTCCCATTTTTACGCCCCGGATGTATTTTCTCCAACCCTCTCGTTGTATCACAGGTAATGAAGAATTCTGACTTTCAAAAGAGGTCGTGTATTTGAGAGTGAAATTGCTGTAATTTTGTGTTTTCAAAAAGCGTTGTCTCCTGTGTAGTCCTTCTTCTACGACTCAAATTTGCTTTCAATAGCTGAGTATACAAGTCATTGCAAATAAACC
>JAQGBJ010004517.1:0-10103 GCA_034698345.1 Sphaeridia pumilis | reverse complement strand
GAATATAATACATTTGAGAGTATATAATGTATTGAAGAAGAAGCACATAGAAATAATATACAGCTATATCTCTCCAGCGGAGACGCAGGGATTTGAAGACCTTCTTGAGTATTTGAATTCAGCTAGCAATGTGGAAAATTTAGTAATACTAGGAGATATGAATGCTCGAATCGGTGATCTACAGACTAACGATATCTATCCACGTATATCAAAAGATGTGAAAATTAATGCAAGGGGCAAGCAGTTGCACGATTGCCTGATAGGAAATGATATGACTATTTGTAACGGGTTTATAAGAGGAGACGAAGCAGGGGAACACACCTGTATCAAATATAACGGTAGAAGCGTGGTAGACATTTGCGCAGTAAGCACGAACTTAATTAGCGATACATTAAAATTCTACACTAAGTATAATATCAGCTCAGACCACACTATAGTTAATTGGGTAGCAGACCAAAAACTACGAAAGCCGATAATCAGAACCAAATTTGAATGGAACCCACAAGCCAAACCATTTTACGCGCGGAAGGTCTCAGATAATTTAGGCTCTTCAAGTATCCCAGCCGACTCCACTTGTAAATTTGAGGTTTTAAAGAAGATCACAGCAGAGGCAGGTGGAGAATGTGGTATGGAAAAGAAGATAAATGCTAATAATGTGATGAAAGCCAAATGGTACGATGAAAAATGTTTAAAGGCAAAGAGAGAAGCTGACAGTGCCTGGCGAAAGATCAAAGCAAGGAAATATAGTGTCGTTACTCGCAGACCTGCAGCAAAAGATAACAGAATACAGAAGAGTATGTAAAATAGCGAGGAAGGAGTACATACAAGAGTTAATAGAATCTGTACTCAACACTAAAAATAGTAGCGAAATGTGGTGTATTTTAAATAAATTCCGGCCAAGACCTAGTGTAAAAGCAACCGTAATCAGCGCTGACGACTGGCTGGATCACAACAGAAGATTATACCCAAAAAAACTAGTTACCGAAATAGATATATGTGACAGCACCGATCCAACTTTCGATTGTAATTTTCACGAATATGAAGTTGAATTGTGTATTAAGATACTAGCGAACAATAAGACCCCAGGAGTAGACAAAATACCCAACGAGTTCTATAAGTACCTACCAAAAATAGGAATACAATACATAGCACAACTTTTTCCAACTTGTTATACTACACAAAAGGTACCTAGTGAATGGCTTATATCTCAAATCTGCCCAATTTTCAAAACAGGAGATAGCCAGCGAACTACAGACCGATCTCCCTCCTGCCAACAATTGTAAAACTCTACACATGTATTTTAAATAATAGGCTCCAAAAATGGTTAAGACAAAATAAGGTGATAGCGGAGGAGCAAGGGGCTTATCAAAGAGGAAAAGGCTGCCCGCAACATATTTTTACATTAATCACAGCAATTAACACACAGTTTGCCAAAAGGGAGCCCATGTATGCATTCTATGTAGACTTGAGTAAAGCCTTCGATAACGTACCACATGACGACCTGTGGATGAAACTGCGAACTGTAAATGTGAGTAACAAATTTATTAATGTTATAAGGAGTATTTACTATGAAATGAAAGCCTGTGTAAGACTGGAAAATTGTAATAGCGAGATGTTCGACATCACAAAAGGTGTACTCAAAGGTGAAAGTCTGAGCCCAACTCTCTGGATTGAGTATTTAAATGATCTGGTGGAAACTATTAATAATACAGGTGCGAGAGGTATTAAAATTGGTAACAAAGATCTGCATATGCTTGTGTATGCAGACGATATTGTAATCCTGGCTCCTGACCGGGAAAATTTGCAAATCAAAATCAACAAACTAAAAAAGTACTTTGAACGAAACGGGCTGACTATTAATATGAGTAAGTCAGAAGTCATGAAGTTCAGGAAAGGTGGAAGAATCAGCAAGAAAGATGTATTTTATTTCGACGGAAAAACCATAAACGTGACAGACTGTTATAGGTATCTTGGGGTAGAAATGCAAACAAGGGGTATTTTTAATAAAACAACAACGAATTTCGTGAACAAAGGTGAATTAGCTGTGGCGAACATGTGGCCTATTTTCACTAAAACCAAAATGCCTGCGAGCAGCCTACAGTATAAACTATTCATAGCCTTATCAGCAAGTGTAACACTATATACATCCCATCTGTGGGGACTGAGATACCTTGAAGAATTAGAACAACTAAATGTATACTTCGCCAAAAAATACCTAAGGCTACCTAGGAATACCGCATCTAACTTATTAACATTAGAACTAAAAATACCCCACATAAAATACATTATTATGAAGCAAGCTATGAATTTTATCGTTACAATACTGATACAGTCGGAGATGAACAACATTATGAAAGAATGTAAAAATCAATTGTGGAAAATGGAAGGCGATATTAGGTACAACTGGGCGAAGCAAATAAGATACAAACTTGACGATTGTATCACAAACGAAGAGTTCAACTGTCCAAGAGCAAAGGTCTGGTCGGAAAATATCGAAATCGTTCTAGAGAAATATAAAAACAAGCTCTATGTTAAAGACCTACAGCAGCTAGCATTAAGTTATAGAAACCACTTGTACTCATGTATTAGAATTGACATTGAAAACGAAAACTATCTAAAATGTCAACTGCCTATCCATATGGCAGCCGTAATGGCTAGACAACGTTTCAACTTGAGATTCATAAACATAATGGAGAAAAAACTAGATATCTCTGAAAAATGCAAACTATGTAACCAAGATATAGAGGAAAGCTGGTACCATATATTATTCGAATGTGAATGTCTGCAATCAAGTCGACCAGAACCAATTGCTATAGTCTTGAGCGAGGAGAACAATGTAGCAAGAATGAGGTCACTTTGGAAACTCGAAACTAGTAACACTATGTAAAAAAATGTAAACTTTGCAGATACCTTCTTGAAAGGTGTGAAAGCAATAAACTATCTATCTATCTATCTATCTATATTAGTATTCAAGATCCGGAAAAGGGCATTAAGATTCCGAAGGACCTGCCAGAAGCCAGGAAGTGCGGATTTGCAGAACAATGGAGAATGGCCATGCTGGAGACACTGGAATTGCTGGACTATCACAATGTGTGGAAACTGGACGATCCACCTGATCCAGTCAGGGTTCACAACTCGTACTGGAAGTACTATGCAAGAAGCAATGGAGACGGAGAAACGTTACGTTACAGGTCTGCGGTTCAGATTGAAGGAATTACGGGCCAGAACTCATTGGCATTTGATGAAATATTCCCGTATCACATCAACTACGACATTGTCCGTGTACTGATGTCCCTAGCAATGTCTCATGAATTGGTCTAGAGAGGTTTCAGTGTACCGGAGAAAGTACTGAAACCAAAGTATTTGAAGAACGAATACGTGTATGTTGCACCACCTGACGGTGTAATGGTCAACAATGAAGGACAAGCTTTCCAAATGAATATCAAAGCAATGCAGCCAAATCAAAAATTGCTTGATTGGATAGAAGACTTCGAAGAAGCAATGTTGTTGGAAAACTTTGAATCTACAAATGAAAGAGGATTGTATCCGAAAGGAAACTGCCATGATGTCGTTATTGTTCTCTACCAAGGAGGGGAAATTATGATGTTGGCCAACAGCTACGAGCAAATTGCGGAAGAAATCAAGTATATTGCAAAATATGTCAAGCTTGAACCTATGAAGACTCAGGCGAAGATCATGAGGTTGAACATCGAAGAAATTTCCGGAACTGAGTCAGCTGTGCTCATACATCAAGAGGACATCATACAAAAAGTGCTGAGACAACTGCAAATGGTGGACTGCAAGCCTTGGGCTGTGCCTTTGACACCAAGTACCGATTTGATCAGAAACGATCATTCAATCTTTCACCATTCTATTTCAAAGCTTTGAAAAAGCTAGTGCCGCTGGCACTTGGATCAAGACCAGACATAGCATTTGCACTATTGAAGTTAATTGCTCATGCTGACTGGCATGGACAGGAATATCTCTGCGCAGTTAAGAAGTTAATACGCTTCCTGAGCGGAACCGAAAGACGTGGACTGCTGTTCACAATTGATCACAGCGTGAGCATGCCGAGCTGCTGCAAGCAGTCAACAAATGTGGAACGCTGGATAACCATCCCTATGGTGGGATACTCGGATGCTGATTACGCTCAAGATAAAGCGAGAAGCTGATCATCATCAGGTTTGCTGTTCCTACTGGGTAACAATGTGACTTTACTACATGGATTTGATTGAAAAAATTGGGTGTCAAGTGAAATACCCACTGAAGATCATGGTCGACAACGTGGCTGCACAAAAAGTCGCTTAGAACCCGCAGTTTCATGACAGGACGAAACATATGGATAACCACTTCCTGAAGCAGAAAGAGCTGACCAAGGGTACCTTTAAGAAGCTGGACTGAGCACGTTGGAACGGAAGGTCAGAGGCCGGATGCTCTCACTAAGGCTATGTTACCTGGAGAGTTTGAAAGGAAAAACATTCTACTGAAGCTGAGGGGGAAGACAGCCTATTATGGAAATGATGCGTCAACCAATGGAGATTGACCAACTTCCAAGGACATCAAGCTGGAAGACAATTTTTCTAAATTTTGTTTGTTTGATTAAATAGTTAAAACTATTCGCCCATTAAGGGAGGATGTTGAAGCATGTAATATGCCAATAGTTTTAATCATGATATAAGGATAGTGATCAAGACTGTTATCTTGATCTTTATCATTATAGACATAAAACTTTATGACCAGAAGATAAGCATCAGCGATGCTTATCCTCGATACTACCCGCTGGGTTGTATCCGGTCAGCGTTGTATATAAACGGGTTGCTGGAACCCTTACAAGTATCTGTAAGAGATAAGTGTCTGCCTTAAACACTTGTAGCTTGACTTCTGGTTCCCATGCCGTCGTCAAGGAGGAGTTTGTAAAACTCAAGTAAACCTTAAATAAACCTTTACTGCTAACGAATAGTACTGAATTACTGCATAGTTTAAGAGGGTTTTTATCACATGTTAACTGTAATACCGTTGAGATGGTTGCCATTCGATGTTTAACTTTTGTATTTTGAAACTTGAGTTAATTTTATTTCAGTGAGTCACGAGGACGTGCCTTTTTGCGAAGAGGGGGCATGTAGCAGTATAACTATAGTAACGGAAATATACTAGCTCTAAAGATAAAGAGCCACATGTAACTTTCACATGCTCATTCATTCAAACAACTGCGAAGTGCATGTGTTACGAACTTTCATGCAAATACGGAAACGATGAATAATTCGCGTGGATGTGATTAACCTTCTCTAAGTTGTCAATTTATTGGTTCAGTATTCATTCAGTAACCTATTACGTTCCACTTTACTT
Source organism: Sphaeridia pumilis (assembly GCA_034698345.1). Classification (NCBI taxonomy): domain Eukaryota; kingdom Metazoa; phylum Arthropoda; class Collembola; order Symphypleona; family Sminthurididae; genus Sphaeridia; species Sphaeridia pumilis. The sequence continues at coordinate 4,757 of JAQGBJ010004517.1, read as the reverse complement.
TAATGTAAATTTGAAGTTAAGTTAAAGCTGCTTTATAGTCAATATTCTTCAGACACAAAGCTGGTATTATGGGTAAGACTTGCAGCAATCATGACCAGATTGACATCTAAATCTTAACTAGATAATCGGGCACTAGAAGGACTTCGAAAGTGTATAGCATCCGATCTGCACACAATACAAAGTACCCAGTTTAACATACTCCGTACTGCTGCTGAATAGGCAGACGCACCGAGCCGAGTATGCAAGTGACTAGGATTTCATACAGCTCTGCAAGAATAGGTGCTTCAAGGTGGAATCGAACCCAGGTTTCCCTGACTCACAGTTCCCCCTCCCAGTTTTCTAGAATTTGGGGTTTCACTGAGAAAAGCGGACAGCCAACAGCTCCAGAGCAACAAAAACAGCTGCAATTATCAATCCAACAATCCACAGCGCCAAGACGTTCAGAAACGCTGCGTCATCAAAGGAAACCGCTTTGACGCCAGTGGTACTTTCAGAAACCTCTTTCCTTCGCGGGTACTTCCTCGGAGGTCGCAGGATCATGTCCCATTTTTGGTACCAGCGCGTGAGCCCTGAAGTGTCCAACGCCTTGAATCGATCAACCATCCATTTTGCAGGAGGAGGTTTTGCAACTACAGACCCTACAAACTCAAGCCCAAACAGCGACGACGTTTGCGGGATAAAGTTTCCAAACCCATCTTTGCGATAGCTGGCTTCAGTGTGGGCGAAGCGAAGTTGCGTAGTTTTCATTAGCTGCTTGAATAGGTTCCAATAGTACGGAAATTCCGTTTCGGAAAAAACAAAGGCCGCTTTGTATTTCCTGGTCATCCAGTACATTAATCGAAGGGATTCAGGCGTGAATTTATCGGAGCTGGACGTTTTCGCCTTTGTCAAGTTCCACTTATCGACTGGCAGTTTTAGGATTTCGCGAGCTTTCGCAACCTCCGCTTGATATTGACCGCCGACAAAATTGGGGAACTCGGCCAAGCAAATGTAATCCTTGCGACATTTGATGTTGTTAAGAATTTCCCAGTTGGCACTGCAAGCATTTCTCTTAGCCGAATAGTAATCTGCTGGATCGCGAGCGTCGTAACATAATGGTTCTTGTGTTTCGTCCACCTTTCTGTCGAGCCATGCATCGACGTGAGCGTATTGTGATTCATAAGTTCGCGGATTGTGAATCAGGACTGGATCGTTCCATAAAAAGTCCATTCTTCTATTGCTTCTATCCCTTGATGGTAGTGAACTATTTTCTGGTGGCGACTCCCAACCGACGTAACCTACAACATCGGCATTCTTGCGACTACTAATGCCTCGGTTGCACCCCGGCGAACTGTCTATTTCAAAGAGAGAAAAGTTTTCATAGTCCTTATAGTTCTTCAGCTTCGTTTCGTAGGGAAAGCTGAAGGCGAAGCTGGACTTGATTTCCGCTTTGTACCAGTTGTTCAGCACCAACAGACTCAGAAGCCATGCGCCCCAAATCATTCGAAATGTCTTGCTTCTGCCTCTTCCGAAACTGAGCAATTGATCAATTAGCGAACAAGCCAAACATACCGTGGCTTGAAAGCAGTTCCCAAGACTTATTGGTTTCTTGTGGTTTAAAGACAGGCCCAATGAACAAATCAGCATCGAAGCTCCCAAGGCTACCAGCGTTGCAACATCGAAAGTTTCAAGGTACATTTGAAAGGCTGAGCGTTGGGGAACGACATCTTCGCTTGTAACGAAAACAACCCCTTCGAGGACCTCGGTGACTTTCTTGTCGAAATACAAGTACAAAGACATGTGCTCTGCCGATGCTGTCCAAGGTTCCAGTCGCAGCCCATAACCGTCCGTGGAATTGAAAGCCTGGAAAAGGACCTGGAGCATAACTTGACTTGGAGGCAGTTGTTTCCACGCAGGTTGCAATGAAGCTCCAGCTGTCGTCACGTTGACTGTTCTAGGACCCGAACGATAATCGGGAAGAGCCCTTCTATCCAATGACCAAATGGCCAAACGACCATTGTCGCAAGCGCTGTTCATGGATCCAATAAGCGTGTTCCAGCAATTTCCTTTTTCCGGACAGTTGAACCACCAAGCGCTGATAGTCTGATTTTTTATCGATGTAACCTGATAAAGCGGTTCCATCTCAGCGATGTAGAATTTGCAGAACCAGTTGACCATGTAGCCGACGAAGTGCGATCGGCGGTATCCCGCTGCAGGTGTTGCTTGTGAAGTTTGGTCGATCAATGGCGTTGAGGTGGGGTCGGTTCCGTACTTCGAAATGAAGTCCTGGCCATCTTGGTCGTAGTACAGCATGAAGACAACTGGCTTTGCATCAATGAAAAAGCCTTCAAAGAAGAGATACTGTTTGGTCATCGCTGTCGAGCTATCCGTTTTGAAGGGCATTAGTAGCAGAATGTATTGCGGAGTCATACGTATTTTCCTTGTGAGGTAAATTTGCCACTCCGTATCGTTTCCGTCGAAGCGCCAGTGCCATTGGTTGAAACGATATGGCCATTCAATTCCTTGGCGCCTGTGAACTCTGGGTTCTGTAGCGAATACTTGAATGTTGAGCAAGAATTTTACCCGTTTTGGCGAAATTGTATCCAGATATTTATCTGGATCATCAAAAGACCAACGTTGTTCAGTGAACATCCAGCCGTGAAGGTAATAACTTTCTGGAGATTGGAACATGACAGGCACTGTAAGTGGTACCAGGTCGATTTCTGCCGCGAAGTACAACGTTACGACCAGAAAGCTCAAAGAAGTGGAGGGAACGAGCTCGTTCAAGTCCACAGGGACTGAAGGGCTCGCCAGTGATAACTCCGTCATGTTGAATACTGAATTTCAACACAACTCAGCAGTTTCAAAGCTAGCTCAACACTAACAAAATTTTAGCTGTTTTCAACCAGAGGGAATTTCTAGACATTCTCTTTTCAAGTCCTTGAGAAGTTGTTCTTGAGCTAACAGTGTTGTAAGATATGTATCAACATGCCAAACTTTGATCAAAAACTTTCACATGATATTCCTCAAGTCCACTCAAGTCTGTCAAGCATTTCAAATATTATTTTCAAATAGCCACACGTGTGTTTGTAGTTTGTACAAACATTTCAGCCCAAGGCTGAACATTTTGAGTCGATCTTGGCTTTTCTAGTTGTTCATTGGAGCCTTCTTCAAGCAAAAAATCCGACATCTACAGCTTGCCTTGTCATCTTGAGTAAACAAATTCAGAAATTACAAAGTCCATTTTATGTAGAGGAAAATACATGGGTTAGGTGCTGTAGGGACCGATAAAACAGTCCGTTTAACAGAAAGTCCATATTAGTGAGAGTTATCGGATCATTTTTAACATTAGTCTTATGGGCTTTTGCCGGGACCGACACCTTTGTCCATATTATTGAGAAGTCCATCTTATATACGGTCCATCTTACGAAGGTTTTACTGTACTCTCAAACAAAACCATGAAACTCAACCGCTGATGACGTGTAATGAAGTATAAACTTTGGACTCCAAATACGCATGATTTGATCTGAAGCCCAGTTATGGTCATCAAGATATTTCTTCTTGGATAATTCTGCTAATCTTTTCCCGAGAACTGAAACAATGTTTTAGTTTTGTTTTTATGATTGTATAATTTGTAGTTCCTACGTAACTCGATAATGTATACTTAACTGGCACACGCTTGCTTTTGCTTATATTTATTGCTCAGAATTGGTTATTATTCAGAAAGCGATACGGAGCACGAAGACCATTTGAGGACAGGTGACTGACAGACAGTCAAGAACGCAGCGACTTCCAAAAGCCTATCAGCAACATGGTTCACTCTTCCGTTAATCCAAAGCGTAATTTGCCCCAAAGTCCCAACTCCTTCTCACTACCTAAATTATTCCTGCAGCGTCTGTAAATCTCATGTATTTTTTGTTCTAATGAAAGTCAAGTATATAATATCATTATACATTATCCTTTCCAATAATCCCCACCAGCCTCATCGTCGTCGTCGCCTTCACTTTTGCCCACCTCTGTATTAGTATATAAGCAACGCTGCAGCGCTCAGCTCCTCTTCAAAGTTACTCTCAGTCAGCACCTCTCGCCACATTCATTGTTGAGAGTTCCCTGAATTCTCTTGTTTTGTATACAATTTTTCACTTGTTTTTAGTCAATCAAAAACAGTGTGTGTGTGTGTTGGACGCTTTTGAAAACTTACAAAACCTTGGAATACTCGTGTGCATGCGATTCGTCCAATCGCTGGAGCCTCCATTAGGTCTACACGAACCAACAAGTTTTGAAGGCCGGCGCTTAGCAAGAGCGCAAGAGCGCATAACAGCTCATCAGCTGTACAATATACATTCCCAGCGCAGCGCCAACATGTCATTCTTGGCGTAGCTCCCGGCGAGAGAGATGGACTTGAAAGGTTGTTTGTGAAAGGCGCTCTCAGTCAGCAGATACCACCAGCGCAGCCTTCGAAGTCCTTCGCCCAAAGGCGCCAGTTGACCCAGGCTCGCCATAAAATGGCGGCGCACAACCAAGGACACGTGAACCAAGCCTTCCAAGTTGAAGATTCAGCAGAGGTCAGCAATAGCATACTACTGACCGACAAGCCGCTGGAGAACAACAACAAAGACAGTGTTTTGAGTGACCTTTACAGTTCGGAGACGTCAGTGACAAAGGTGAAGTTGGGCGATGTTGAAAATGGGGAAGTGGCAGCCGGCGACGGAGATGATGATACCAGATGCGGCTTCGCGTGCTTCAGGCCAGAATGGCTTCAGCGCTTCGCGACCAAA
>JAQGBJ010004516.1:0-10104 GCA_034698345.1 Sphaeridia pumilis | reverse complement strand
TTGGTTCGCACTTTTGCTAGCGTTCGCTACCATTCTGAGATTCGAAAATGCAAAATGCTACTCCCTTGTGCGGTATAAAGTTTCGCAGTTTGGCCCCTTGGAAATGGGACTCACTTTTCGATCACTTCACACTGCTTCCGACGGGTTCCTTCAGCCCAAATAGGAAATACCAAAGGAGTAATCCAAGTCGATGAGAAGAAGCCGACGCAAAGTATTGATTAGCTTTCGGCCGAACAAGATCTTCTATACTCTTTACACGAGAATTCCTCCACCTGAAAATTGTGATTCATAAACCAAAAACCAATACCACACAACCGACCGACCTCAGCAAAAAAATGCATCATTTCGGTCATTCCTTTTGGGAGATCTCGTAAGATTCCTTCGGAGTTTATATACTATACGCATCTTCCTCAAAAAGCTTGAGGGCATTTTCGTCGTCTTCTTCTTCATATTATTCTTCAGGAGAGTTTTGGAGTTGAAGAATTTGGCTTTGATTTGTTCAGGTACAAAGAGGAGTGAATGAGCAATAAGCATAAGCACACAAACAAAACTGCACAACTCATCAACTCACCTGAGGCAAGTAAAAACCGTATGTTGATTGCATGTAGTGATGATTCGTTCGTGTGGGCCAGGTCGCTGCCGCCGCCGCCGAATGCATGATAAACGGCGGATGAACTTTTCAAAGTTTTCTTTTATATTCCTTACCTTTGTATATTGTTGTTTTTTAATTCAGATTCAGATAGGGAAGAACTGGTATTGTTGGGAAATTATTCAGTCACAGTGTGTTTTGTATTTGTATTGTACTTTACTTCTAAATGGGCAGCCTTCTTTGGTTTGGTATTACCGATAACGCGGCTTCAAGGAAATATATGCATGTTGGTTTCGATGCTGAATTTCGCTGCAATAATTATGAATTAAGTATAAATGTTGCATGTTGCCAAAATTTCCACACGTACATTTTTGCGAAGATAGATGATGATGAATGCACCGCCAATATGCATCATCTTGATTGCAGGTAATTTACTAGTCATTTCTGCTCTATGCATTTGTGCACGCTAATATCTGCAATCTGCGGTGCATGCATTTGAGTCAATTTGCGAATAATTTTAAAATGCAAAACCTGAAATCAAAATAATTAAACCGCAAAAATGTAAGAAATTCCCAGGACATAAATAAACATTTATATACAACAGTCGATCATGCAAAGTCGAAGTCGAAGGTCATTTTGGGAGCATATGGCAAAAATACAGGTTTTTACCGAATCTTGAATATTTTAATTCCTTGTTAAAACAAAGGGCGCAGGTTTAATCACGTCCCCGATTTTGATTCCAACAAAACAGTAAAGGTCTGGTTCTTCAAGTTCTTCATTCAGCCGATATCAACCAGCAAAGCGCTTGATTCTAAAGTTCAACTTGAACCTGCAGCAACCTTACCTTTAAACAACACATGATGTGAGACTTGGTTCATGGTTCAGGTTCAAGTTCACATCGAACAAGAGGCCATAAGCTCAAGGAGAGAAATGCCGGCGAATTGTAGGGAAAGAGGTAAAAATTAATGCACATACGATACAACCATGACGTTTGAATGACAGCCGTGCACGTATTTGGCCATTGCGGATTCTGATTCATGTTCTCGTACGACACGGATGCGCCTCAGGCAGCGCAGCGCTGCGCGCTCCTCAAGCAGCAGAAAAAAGGTTGTACAGAGTACGAGTGAATATGGGATTGGGCGGATTCGATGCGGTTTGATTGAATGTAACGGGACAGGGATGAGTCAACCAAGTTGCATAATTCTTTGAATACGAATTTTAAAGAGAGACAACAAATTTCTGTCCGGAATCGATAAAACTTAGAATATAGCCATTTTAAAGTTACTTCTAGTGCTTAACGCTCCATGAAATTTTCAACAACTTACCACGTAAAAACTTGGGATTCGTTCAGCAAAGCTATGTCTACACTTGAACGGTATTAAACTACTGCAAAATATTTCAATAGAAATTCAATGATCTGCTTTTCTTAGCGGCAAATTTACAAAATTTCAAGCAACGGCACTCAAAAACAACACTTTATGCAGCAAATCGCCTTCAAAACATAATATATATAGCACACAGTGTTTCTTTGAACAAAATCAAGTGGACCACGACAAAGTACTCAAGTAGCAAGAGTAGTATTAGTGGGCGTGTTTTATTCTTGTTCCGGCTGACATATATACGACCCTACTGGAAAACTGCATCTTCTTGTCCAGCGACGCTTCCAGGCTTCCAGCCCCAATCCGCAACTTTGTTCCGTGTACTTACAACAACGAATATATTGTCTTCTTCTTGTTCTTCTTCGGTCTTATTCCTGGAGAACCCGCCTTTTGTTTTCTCTTGTTGTTCCCCAATGTTCTTGAATGTAACTCACACCGACGGAGGACCAAAGAGTTTTGTTGGCAAAGTATTTACAAGTCGACTCTTGTTTGCGGTGGCCGCCTCAGATAGCGACTCGAACCTTGTAACTTTGCCACTTTGTCTTATAAATGTTATGTGGAGCAAACAAGTCAAAATATATAAGCAAGAACCTCCGACAAACAACTTGCAAAACTCTACCAAAACAAGGCTGTAGAAACATGGACTTGTACTTCAGTATTGTATCGCCAACTTTCAACCTTCTGTATTCCACACCAGAGAAACTACCGCCAACAACAACAACAACAACTCTTTTGTGACTTGACCAAAAAGCCAATATATAAGATTTTGATACATGGATTAGTTTCTGCTCTGCAAAACTTATGCCTGTTTTCTCCAGCTACTTTTCAAAAGTAGCTGCTTCTACACAGATTCTAGTTTCTAGAACTCTGGTATTTCTATTTTAGCTTAACAAAGCTTCGAACCTCTCAGGCTTTTTTGTAACATCCTGGGAAGTGAAAGCCACAAGGGAAACAGCTACTTTTCTAGACACGATTTCTTCTTCTATAAAATTTCCTAAAATTTGTTGAACCAGGTGCTAACGTCATGGGGCAGGTGTGTGCCAAAAGTCAACACAAGTTGCAACAGCATGTTCAACGTATTAAACGGGCATAAGAACTGCTGGATCAATTGAGCAATTTCCTCAAACTCATAACCACTTGCACACTTCCGTGCGTCAAAAACACGGTAAAGGCGGAACCCGCTGTGTGTTGAACTAATTATGCGAATTAAGCGGGAATTTTAAACTGCTTTTTCATGTACCTTTTCCAAGAGGTGGAAAGAACCTTTATGAACTCTGTATGAGACTGCAAGGAGTCAAAAAGCAAAATCCAGCATAGAGCCTAATAAAGACATGAGCTCTTTTAGTAATGGGGAAATTGGCTATAATTTCCCATTTACTGGCTGCATGTCGACGTGGCGAAATAATAAAGAAATATCACGGCTCAGGTGTTCCTTGTGTGTGTGTGTGTATATGCCCAAGTCGTTAAGGTTTCGCTTCAGTCCAGGAACAACACTGTATATAACAAAAAGCAAGGACAGAATTACCTTGTTCTCGTCTCGTACGTACAGGAAATCTGATAAAGCCCGGAAAAATATATCGAAAGTATATTCGCAGTAATTACCCGGAGAGTTTACGGCCAGAGAAAGCAAGAGGAACATAGAAAGCAAGCTAGAGCCATAGAGTTGCACGTAGCGTTTCATATACAGGTAAGCGCGTAAAAAAGCAATGGACTTTTCGGCTACATATTTTCAAGCTCTACTATAGCCCAGCCAGTATTTTTCACCACTTTTACTCTATGGCAGAGACCATTGAGAGGATTCTCGTATTAACTCTGTTAATGACTTTTATGATGGAAACTGTTCATGATGGCTTGTTATGGGGAAAGTAGTAGCGCCGACACCAAGCCAAAACTTGGAGGAAATATTATTAGACGTGGTCCTCGCGGTTAGTGTCTACAGGAATTATTTCTAACGGGAAGGCCATAAGAAAAATGGATGGAGGTTTCGGAAATTGCCTCAGGTTATAATATATATACGTAACGTATGTGGAGAGGCAAAAGTATATAATAAACCTGGGAAAAGTCGGCGAGGTAAAAGACAGGAGCAGACAGAAGGAAGAAGAGCCAGAAAAGTTTATAAGTTAAGTAGGAAAAGTTAAGTGGACCGAGTGATGAAATTTTGCCGGGAGCTATCGTCGTCTAGCTAGCGTTGCCTTGGTCTAGTCAGTCTTGGAAAAAATTCTAGAGGACTTCGCAAGCTGGAATAATGCATGGAATATATACACGAGTTAATATAACAAAGCTCGCGAATTCCCAGATGGAAGAACAGAGCCGCAAAAAAATACTAGAGCCAGAACTAGAATCCTAGAAACTAGGGAAGGCGAGCTCCAAAACTGTCGGCTAATAATAAGGTTTGGGCATAATCACTGTTATTGCGAAATTGGCTAGTTGATGTGCATGTGCCTTTGTGTATACGTATGTGGAGGAATGATTGCCAGGTGTAGAATTAAGAATGAAGGTTGTGCTAGTTTCGGGTTACTAGTAGAACTAAAACTACTAGAATTTTCTAGATTTACTAGAACCGTAACAGGGTTTGTATGTACAGCTTGTGGCTTTGCGGCAAGAGTGTATCAGCAAGTCAGGGAAGTAATTTTGCGAAAACTAAAGAACTGACTGAGCGCTAGAACCTATAATGCTAGAAGCTAGAAAATGGCTATACAGAAAAAGCCTTCATGTTTTTAGACGAGTCTGGACGAGCAGAAAGAGAGGGAATTTACCCGAGAGTGACACACTGTTTGAGCAAGGAAGCGCGTGGCAAAAGTTGTTTGTTTACTACGCTAGAAGCACCGCTAGAAGAACTTCTACCAGTAACGATAGAAGCCAAGTACGTGTGTATACGTACTCGTCTTATGAAGGTAAAGGAAAGTATAGAGTAAAAGTTACTCCTCCCTTGTTTTTCTTGTGTTTAGAAGAGAAGGCTTGATCGGATCATAAAAGTTGACAGTTATTTACCTTGATTACCGGCCGGCTTCGGAACGAGGAAAAGGCGGAGTTTTACCAACACCAACTTTTCCTAGGCTCTTGTCCATTGCATTGCATTCTAGAATTTTGTATATAGATACTGAAAAAAGGTGCGGAAAAGTTGCTAGATACTTTAGTTACAATGTGTATTTTGTACTCGAGAAAATAGCTACGCGGCTTTATTTTCACGCTTCCAAAGAAGAATTGGCACTAGAATACTAGCCTGTATTTAGGGTCACAATCGTGCAGGTAAACAGTGGGGTGGGGTGACGACATGTATGCCGTATGCATAATAATAATGGTGGCTAAATAGGTGGGCTTTTTTTGGCGGTCTGTATTTAAAACAATATACAGTGGGATAAACGTCAGTTGTTGATTACGCTTCCGTGTTTTAAAAATATAGGGACAAGTTCTAAGTTTGTGGGGTTTTGGCTGAATTTGAGAGGTTAAGTATATGAGCTGTATTTGTACTTTTTGTCTACAGATACACATGAAAACTTTAGTTTGGTGGTTGTACATATATATGTGCGCTCAGTCTAGGAAAGTATATATATACATAAAATGTTGTTGAAAACACGCCTTGTTGAACACAACAACAACACACACTTTCGGTGAAGTGAGTGCATCGATATGAAGCCGGATTTCAGGCCTGCAGGCTGAACATTTTGAACCTGAATGTTGGTTGAAGGTTGAGTAAAACACGACGACGGCTTTCACCGGCATTTCCCCGAATATCGGGAATACATATAATACGCAGCGCTTTTGTGAATCGATGTGATGTAAGAGTCGTTGTTGTGTTGCTACTCCTGCTGCTGCACTTCGAGCAGCAACTTGAGAAGGAACGTAACGTCAGTTCAAGTGGTGTAAACACGCTTCAGTGTTCAGTCCAAGAGTTTGGCGGGAGAAAGGGGGAGCAAATTTGGAAGTTCTTGGAATACCGGGAATATATACATGTAGAGAATATACAAGGCAAGTGTATGAGTGTTGCGTTGGGTTCGATGGGAAAAAGAAAGCTGCTGGTTGTAGCTTTGAGCTTTTGGGAATGTTTCGTTAGTTACAGTTACAATGCATAGAACTGGGAGTAAAAGAGTAGCGGATTTCGCTACCTGACCCCAGGCGGAAGAGAGGTTCTTGGGATCGGACGTAGACATCGGAAGTGCAGAGGACACAGGTAGATAAAGATCCAATTTAGTAGATGATGCAGGTTTCAAGATATGGTCACGTAATTTTTTTAACGTCTTCTAAATTTAAAAAGAAAATTTTCTAGGATCTGTAAAATTTGAAAAATAATGTGAGTATTGATAATTATTTCACATGCTTCAAAACAGGTAGGGAGTGTCGCAAATGAAATACAGGACGAAAATACTTGTATTTTGTAAAATGTAATGTATCGATCGCTTGCAACTTTCCATATCCACGTGAGCCTGCGAAAATACAGTATTTTAAATGCAAGACAAGATGTCGAATATAATATTTGGCAAACACCTGCGTCGCCTTCTTTGATTATTCCTCCCGACGGATTTCATGCCCTGCTCGCCGCTTGCTTATACAGTATAGGAAATGTGTGAAATTGGGAAAGTTTTTTGGCTCTTTCCAAAAGCACAGTGTATTTTGAAACTTGCCAAAAGTTGCGGGAACTGGAGAAAAGCCAACAGCCGTTTTTACAGCTCAGTTAGGCTCTCGCAGCAGCAGGTGTTCGCGAAATGGCACTTGAACACTAAACCAATAAGTTTCGCCGTTGCTGTTGCCGTTGTCCATGTATCGGTCTAGACCAAATCCCAACTCAAGATTTGACGTGCAAGCGTGAGCTTATGAATTCTTAAAGAAAATGGAGCACCAGCTCCATCAGTTTGTTCAATACACTTTTGCATAAAGAATTCACCGACTACTATTCGAACTCGAGTAACTTGAGTTATAAAAACAGCAAAGCAAAAGTTGGAACCAAATGTTTACCCAAAGTCCAAAGGTAAAAAGTTTTGACAAGTTCTCTCTTGAATCTGCTGTAACTGTGCTACTTTATAGCTTGACAAGTAAACACCAAAATGTGTTTTCATAACGTTTGATGTTGACTTTGCAGCAGCAGCAGCTTGCTTTAAAAAAGAAGGCTGAGTTGACACGACCAGGAGGTCAAAAGGGCAAAATTTCTAGATCATCAGAATTTTAAAATCTATATACGGAAGTTAATACGCTCAACTCAACCTTTGAATTTTGTAAACATTTCATGTCCCACTATTTACGTGCAAATTTTTAGCAAGAATCTTCCCAAAGTCAATATTATTCATCATAACAAATTTGCTTTCTGCCTTTTATATTTTCAAAATTTTATATTTTCAGTTAACAGAGCTGCAACTGCAACTGCTTGAGGTTAAGTAAACAAGTAAGTTAAACAGCATCTTGAGCACACAAAAACAATTTCATAAGCCTGAACCAAGGAAATGTCTCATGTCTCCAGGAATCTTATTCTGAATCCTTTTGTTTTGAATTTCTAGTTCTAGATTTCTAGACGCGGCTTCGCTAGAATCTCTTGCAAGTCCAAAACCAAAATACTCGAGTCTCTTCTGAAAAACATTAAAATTCGCAAAGAGACTTTCCGCAACTGTGGCACCAGTGTCATTTCGACTTCTCTCCAGTATGAACCCTGCCGATACGGGAAACACATGCAAAAGGCACGACAACGACAAGGACAAAAGAGGGCAAAAATCCTGCATAGCCGCCTCCGCCCCTGGGACCGTAAGATATGCAGCAAGATTTATCATCACGGATGAAGAAAGATGTAGTTTAATAGTCCGACTTGAATCTCCCGGGTTTCAGTTTCCGTTTCTTATCTTTCAAGAAGCACACACAAGAATTTTTCAATTTTTCCGACTTTCCCGCCCAACTTCTGGGCGGCGAGGTTCTGAAGTCATAGAACCAACCAACACGTGTGATGGGGTGGCATGTGGCGGTAAACAATGTGCAATTCTTTCTCCTATACAACTACGTTTCAAATGACATACGGCGAGGAAGCAAAGTAACAAAATCCGAAAACCCGGGTAAAATTGCCCCGGGAGTGAAAGCAAGTCAAGAGGAAAATAAACAGGAGACGAGGAGGAAAAAGAAGAAGAAGAGGGAAATGCTTGGTTTCCTTACTCCAACTACTGCAAGATACGAACATTGCAAAAATGGCGAAAAAATCCAGAGACAGAGTGCGGACATAATCATCAATTTCGGTGTCAAATGCCGTGGAATTCGGAGTATGTATTCGGGGATTTCCAACAGCCGTTTCCGGACACACTAAAGAAGCGAGGGGTAACAGAAAGAAATGAAGAATTCAGCATTCTGAACAAATGATGATGAAAGATGAAGAGGAGCAGCAGCGCGGCAGCGCTGCTGCGCTGTCGAAAAGTAGAGAAAAATTGTGGCAATTTGTATGCATAGAACAAATACAAATAACCCGAAATAACTTTCTTAGCCGAGAGTAAAAGAAAATAAAAGCCAAGGTCTGTAAAGGAAAAATGGCAAATGGAAATTTATTGCATGTGTATGCAAAAGTATACACGAGTCGTGATGGAATTTGGGATGAGAAGAATGGCGGAAAAACAAGGAATCGCGCTTTTTCCTTGGGAAAGAAATGAGGCCAGGCAGGCAAAACAGTAAGAGTAATACAGACGAAATTGAAATGGTAACAAATTGCATGGTCTTTATGGGAGAACGGGCCCGCGGAATTGCTTCAGGAGATGAGTGAATGGAATGACGATTTTGAAATAAATTGAAGAAGAGGAAGAAGCGACTTCAAAAAGGGCTCAAAAGCCAGCAAGAGCGCCGCGGAAGGCTTCGCGGAAAGCTCGGTCCAGTTGGTTTTGGACTTCTTCGGGGATTATGACGTTGGAAGCGCGGTAGCGGTCTTCAGGGTTTCCTGATGCTTCTTCAAGGACCAGGCGGTAGTGTCTGCCGTCCTGGAAAAAGTTTAAGTAATTCTTTAGCGGGAAATTTAAAATTTTGGGGGAAACAACTTCAAAGCCCACTCACGGGTCCACGGTAGACAAACGGAAGTTTGATGTACGCGAATCCCAGTTTGATCAAGTTCCCGATCCGTACAATAAAGTTCCCAAGGCTGGTGAAAAAGTCATTGCAAACTGTGGGCTCTGTCACTGAAGGCTCTTCGGTTCCGAAGTCAAAGTCCAAGTCTGGAAGTAGAGCGTCTGGGCGGACCAGAACGGGAACGGGATCCGGAAGTGGGTACGCTGGAATCTGAGTTGGTTCAGTGTGAGGGATGATGTTGAGGCCGTTGTTGAAGTCGATATCGAAGTTGGGCAGTGGAAGCGTTTGGGGTTCGACAATAACAGGGACGCTGGCGGTAATGGGGACTGCCGAAATGGCTGCGGGGTTAGCGTAGGTCGCTGCGGAGGTGAAGGCAGTGGCAAGTTCCCGTTCCGAGAGGACTGGTTGGCCATGAGCGGTTGATATGACCTACAACAAAATTTTGCATTACAGCCTTTGAATGTGCCAAAGGTCAGAACAGCAAGACTAAAAAGGTCTGAACTTACCAGTAGAAGAAGAAGACCGAAGAGTGACTTGAAGGACTTCATTTTTGAAACGTCAGGAGTCTGTTTGAACTTGGAACTGAAGAGAAGGTCAAATGAGAAATGTGGATAGGAACTACGAATTGTCAAGTTTGAGCAAATGAGTTTTATACAGTTTAATTATCTTTGGTTCATCAGCAAAATTAGCTATGCTGTAAGCGTTCCTGACGTGGATTTTGAGAGGAGATAAAAATATCGTTATACATGAGCGTCTGCCAAGAATTACAAAAACTTCAAAGACAGAATGAGCAGGAAAGAATTGTCAAAAAGATATGTAAAATGAGATACGAGATTGCAGTTCAGAACGAAGACAAAAATCGGATAAAAGTTCATTGTCGTAGGCAACGTTTCGCTAGTTTCTTGAATTATGAAAGATTAACTGAATTCATTAGAGTAAAATTGTTGATAAAAGGACAAAACTTGGTATATAATCGGCAAGGGAGATTATGTAGAGGTTTATCGGCAAAATTAAATACATGTACAACGTGAAACGAATTCTAGCAAAAAGTCAACAGCACCCGGGATTCCCAAGCGGTCACCCATCCAAGTACTAACCGGGCCCGACGTTGCTTAA
>JAQGBJ010004515.1:0-10105 GCA_034698345.1 Sphaeridia pumilis | reverse complement strand
CAGTTTTGACTAAGAAGATTATGTGACCCATTGTTGAGCGAATCCATTATTTTATAATATATTTGTCATGATTGTTACTTAGTTATGCACAAATAAAATCTTATATGGGTATATAATCTTTTAAACGGAGCAAAGACTTGTTTGTTGTGTATTTGTTTATATTTAAGATGCATCAGGAAAAGTTCGCTGTAATAAGCCTAGAGTATCATTGCATTAGATCAGGAAAGTTAAAACGCATTTTATTCAAGACTTGGACAAATAGAAACATATTTACATCTGCAGTAGAGTAATTACTTACTAAGATCCACAAGCTAGCTATAGCACGTTGAACAGAAGTCAACAGTGCGCACTCTTCATGTCGTTATTACATATTATCTGCTATCCAAAGACTCACAGAGACCCACGTGTCAAGGTATATTAACGACAAGGCATTGACTGATGGCAAAACAGACAGTGATATTAAGCTTTAAACAACATGATGTAAGCGATGAATAGCTAACGCCTGCGACGCTCCTCTAAACTCTTTTCCCATACTTTCTTATGTAAGAGATACAATTTCATGGCAGCTTGAGCATCCTGAATCGACGAATGCTCTCCAGATTGAATCACTGTCTTCAGGTGCATTTCAGCTAATAGTTTCAGTGAAGGTGTTCGTCCCATCTTCTTGCGGAAATACCTGAAAATCATCAACGGTTACGTAAGGAAGTTAATAGAGATGTTGCGGCATGGGCATGGGGTTAACGCAGGAGAGGTAAACAAATAGTACCATGCAGTATCTCGCAAGCGGTATCGCGGATGCTGAATAAACAAGACATCAAGATCGTTGTGAATAGCATGTCCAACCAATATCTTTCCTCGAATGATGTCGCAAACTTTCTTCATAACTTCTTCAAGTGATGGAGCTGCAAACAAGAATGTTGCTCAGATGAAAATCTATCTCAACTTAAGTATTCAAGACTTGAATCGGAATACTACCAACTAACAACCAACACTTACCATTTAGTAAATCTTCTTCCCGAACACCGCTGAATTCAGTTCTGTAGTCAGTAACAGGAAGCTTCGGTTTAACGAACGTGTCCAGCAAGACGTAACCGTGATGGTTTACAATGGATACTCTAGCGACGGCATCCATCTTCATTTCATCTACCCCAACCATTTCACAATCGATGGCAACGTACCGACCAACTTTCTTGAATACTTCGGGCACTAAATCATCAGTGCAGTGCTTCAGCTGCCCATAATGCGTGTATTCGAGGAACCCAAAGGTGTTGACGTACTCTTTGGGCAATATAGCATGAACAGCTTTGCTCTGCACCACCGTGAATCCACCTTCTTCCATAACCTCCATTTGCTTCGGCTTCTTTGGTCTGATGGGATTCGCCGGAATGATTCCCTGAAAAATAAAACAGAATTCCCATCAGCATCCATAGCCACGGCCACGGAATCAAATTTTACAGACCAGAACAAAAACGACTCTTACCTTGCTCAAAACTTTCCAATTCGACGAAAACTGAGAGCTCTTTTTCGGGATCGGGATAGCCTTGGACTGGGGACTGATTGCATCCAAAGTGACTGTAGCCTTGGACTTGCGGTTGGGCTTCTTTGAACGCACCTGGACTACTGTTGTACTTTCCTGGAAAACGAAATGAATGAGTTTGTTATCACATGTTTGACACGCTGGAAGACATGTTCAACAAGGTATACAAGACACGATAGAGGAAAACATCTGACTTGACTCACAAGTGACATGTTGTTTTACGAATTGTCCATCCTTGTATCGACTGTCTTTCAACTTTGAAGCCGCCCAAACGAAATAACTTGACCAGTTGCCAGCTGATTTCAACTTTGCAAACAGACAATTTGACTCACCATTTAGACCTTTTTGCTGCTATTCTTACAACTCTTGATATACTTCTGTATTATTAAAACCAATCAAACTCATAAAATAAAAAATTATATATACTAATTACAAAACTCCATGAAAAACATAGTCGCTGGAACTTTCCAACTTTAGAAATTTCTCGACTTGAGGATTGTTGTGGCGAAAATCACGTTGTGAATCAAGTTTCGCGCCGCTCTAGAGTTCCTTGGCTCTGAAAATCCTGGTACTGTCCTCGATGACAGATGGCGCCTCGCTCAAGTTCCCACTCACTAAAACGTTGCAGAATCATACTACTATTTCAACTCTCAGCCAATTCGAAGACTGACGCCTCAAAAATATTCGTTTTTAACTCGTTCAAGATGTATTTCGAAGGTCAGAACAACATAATCTTCAAGTTTGTTCAACAAAGTATTTTATTCCATCTCATCATCTGGTGTCATTTATCAAGATCGTTTTGAGCGTATAGTACGCGTTTTCGGGCGACAGCTGCGTGTCATGTGATGTGTGTGAACATGAGAATGAGCCAAGGAAGGATCAGGTTGCGAAAAGAGTAAGAATAAATTCAACTAAAGGACATATTGCTCCAACGACGACAGGTGTTGAAAAGGTTGAATTCACCCTTGAATCATGGGCTATAACAATTTTTCCCACATGAATTTTTCCGCACTAAATCACTTTGGCAGTTTCGTTCTACTCTTCTACCTACATGGGCCGACTGTGTATCCACTTTGAAACAATCAGTCAACTCTATACGACAGACTGGAAGCAAGAAAAGCTTAAGGTAGTCAAGGAGACACAAGCAACAAGAGCAAATCCCTGTGGATCAGGTACACCAAAAGAAGATCAGGTTTGTAGCCGGGTAAAAACAGAGTTTGTCTTTCCATTTAACTCGAGTCAGTCAGTCAGTCAGTATTCAGTGTGTGTATGTATAGGAAACGGGAGGGAAAGTAAACAAAGTTGAGTGCGGTTTACTCTTTTTTTCGAGGGAAATCTTTTAGGGAAAGCCGGGATCGAAAGAAAGAAAGCAACCAATCATGCCAGCCAGGCACATCTAAATATAAATGGGTTTGAATCTCATACATGCAGATGAGGTCATGATTCATATTTGTTGTGTGGTAAAAGTATTTCGCTAAAGCTACGATGCCCGCCATATTGACCGTAACCACTTGCAGGCAAGCGGGCGACTACTCTTGTTTGTATATATATAATATTATGTAGTAGTCAGATATTAGATATATTTATTATGAAATGAACAAGAGAAAAAGAAGAGGATGGCAAGTCAGCAAGAAGTGCAACTTGGTTAAGCTTTCGCCCAGTTTGACCAGAGCAATACGTTCTGATTGAACTGCTCTCCCAGCCACTTTTGTATTCAAGACTTTTTTAACCCGCGGAGAAAGAGAAACGGGAGGGAGGGAAGGACGTATGAAAAGTGGGCAAAGTTATTTAGGTTCCTTTGGGTAAGTGCGTGAAAGTTGATGATGGCTTCTACTTGCTACTATGGAGTTTTTTCGGTCCTGCCCGGTATGGAGTTTGTTATGGGGAAATGATGTTCCTGGAGCGGAATTATTGGGCCAGTTTACAAGATGACGTGAATATATTTCTTCCACTTTCATATCAACCGAATTCGATCTCATGTCCACCATCCGTGTAGTGTCTCACTCACACACAGGTCATTTTGCCCAGATTCTTGAACAGCAAAAATCCAAATGCCATTACGCCTTGCTTTCCCCAAGGTCCGGTCGGGGTAATTTCCTTCGATGCTAGTTTTTGGCAGGCTCTCACATAATCAGTATTTCAATGCCCAGTTTTTGCTGGGCAATGTATTTATTTTTTATTTCCAGGTGAGTAAGCTCAGATGTGTTGTCCTTAAATGTTTACTACTCAAGGTTTTGGGGAGGATAAGGTTAGAGACAGAAAAATCGGGTCAAAGGGCATATATGCGGCTTATTTGTACGGATTCCAAGGCCCGTCTGCGCCGTCTAAATGTAAAACTCCATGAGGTGATGATTTGAGAAAGTTGAACTAAGATGTAATTTTGAGCCCGAAAACTGGGTATTCGGCTACCTTGGATCTTTAAACTTGTAGAACATCTGATCATCGGCAGTCTCATGTGTTTTGTGCTTGTGTCAAGACCAAAACTGTGTAGAAGATGCGAGACATCATTTGGTGAATACTTTCCAGGAATTTTGGTGATTTTGGATTTTTGAAACAGCTGATTTCAGACTTCAGACGCTGGACGAACTGAAAATGGCGTTGGCTCCAATAATCATACCTGCAATTGTTAAACAGACTGCAACGGTAACAATGAAATAAAAGTACTCCAGAATTTGAATCCTACATGACTGAATAAATAGTTTTAATTTAATCTTTGATTTTTCAGATAATTTTTCTTCATGGCCTTGGAGACACGGGGTATTTATTTCCGTCTGACTGTAATTGCTGTACAAATTTTGAAAATGTAATACAAGTCAAGTCCCTTGAAAAAACTTGATAGGCTCGGTTGGTCCAAGGAAATTGGAGCGCTCAAACCAGGCTTTTGCAAATTGATTTGCCCTACAGCGTACGTGGTGTTTTAAAGTTTCCAACCTGCAATTTAATTGTCAGAAACGGGTTCAGTTCTTGTTACATGTTTCTGCATTCTTGACAGTCCAATCCGCCCAATAACTGCAAATGGAGGCTCGAAAATGCCAGCCTGGTACGACGTTATATCGTTTAGCGCCAAGGGCGAAGATCAAGTTGGAATCGAGGAGTCATCGTTGCGAATTCAACAGCTGATCCAGGAAGAGGTAAGCTTTTGAATCTTCGAGTAAATGTACATTGTTGACTTTCTCAGAAGTAAACAATATGATAATCAACAGGTTCAACGAGGAATACCGGAGAATCGCATAATTCTTGGCGGGTTCAGTCAGGGTGCTGCAATGTCCATGTATACGGGATTGACTGGCAGGTATTCACTCGGAGGAGTTTTGGCCCTGTCCGGGTATCTGCCGCTCTTCAGCAGCATAAACTGGACTGAAATTAAGACGCCGAGGATCCTCCAGTGTCATGGAGACAAGGATGATGTAGTTCATATCAAAACTGCTTTAGCAACAAAAACTCGGCTGGAAGAACGCAAGTACCCGAAATACGAATTCAAGTTGTATCCAGGACTGGATCATTCAGCTTCCCCGCAAGAATTGAAGGATATTAAGCAATTTTTCCTCGATGTATTGGGCAATGTAACGATTCGGTCCGAGTTATAGTAAACGTGTTTCTCAAACGAGATTACCGGGTTCTACAAACTACTTAAGAAACCCGCGCTGTCAAGCATCGCATGCTAAAGGAGGGCTAATGAAAGCCGCGAATATTTTTGTTAACAGCAGTATTTTGGGTAAATTTGTTGAAAGCCACAGGAATAAAGAACGTTTTAGGGTCCACCCGAGTGTTCACGTTACAAAATTTCGGCAATATTCAACGGGCATACATATTTGCGGTTACCAAAAATGGTGTGTTCTTACCAACTTGTTTGAAGCGAAATGAGACAAAATCTATGCACATTAGTGCACATTTCCCGGACATAATCTCTTCATTTCCAGATCACACATGACTGTAATTTTTGGCCTCCTTTCTCAATTAATTGCACTGTCAAGTCTCCAACTCGGCTTTAACATGCTTGTTGTTATTTTAGTGATGTTTTGTGTAAGGCCGTAAAATCCACACGGCATCCAGGTCCAGGCGTTCTTCGTTGCGCAAGTAAGTAAACGAGACCCTTGAGGCATCAAAGATTCATAGTAGCATGAATTTTGTCACGTCTGAAAGAAACCGCGTGATGCCTTCTTCCCTTATAAAAACTTGATTAAAATGGATCATTTCTCGCTTGTGGCAGACGCTGCACAAGTGCGCGCGTCTGTAAGTACATGAAGTTGTTGACGATACACAAGAAGGGCGATGAATTCAAAGTTGGCAAAAATTCGCTAGACTCCTCCACAGCCGCATGGTCTATCGAAAAGTTGACAAGGCAATAAGACCAGGACAAAGCTCCAGAGGTCACAACGACATGAATTTCAATCTGGCTTTCATATTTACATGTGGCAGTTCCATTAAGAGAGAGAGAAGACGCCACTTTCCTCGAGCAAAAATTCCCACGATCGTGCAGACTGCAGACTGACGGAGGAAAAGTGTCAGACGTCTTTGCCATGCTAGTTGCATGCGAAACTAACATTATAAATTATCGTTAGTCACTAACACAATCAGGCAGTCAACAAACCAGGAGGAGCTGATTATAAGCGAAATGATACATAATGCAAACGCGAGGTTCAAATTGGACATGGACCGACAGGAAGGAAGCAATCAACAGGTAAACAATTTGCGGGAGTCCCAGAAAGAGCTGTCTCGCGGGCGTCTTAATTAGTTTTGAACCTGTTTAACATGCATGACGTAGAAAATTTCCACATGTTGCATTACCAATGGCTTGTCACAACTTGACTCACAAGTCGGAATGTCATTCGCATTAAATGCTTTACCATCTAATGGTATCCTCCTCGAGATTGACTTGACTAATGGCAGAGACGTTTTAGAATTTAGAAATTATTTGTGTCAAGAAGAAGATGCTGCTGTTCAGTTGACTTGTTTACAAACTTGTACAACTTTATGCACGACAGAGGAATTCAAAAGTCATTGAGGAAGCGAGACCGAAACCAAAATATTGTCTTTGAGAATCTTACCGTAGGTTGAGGTCGGCTGCAGCCGCCATCAATACTGTGAAAAGTAAGCTAGAAGAAGCAAATTTGCTCCCCATTCTTGCAAGAAAAATAATTATTCCGATGCAGCAGCAGCAATTCCTCGAGTAATTTTACAATGTTCAAGTAAGACCTCTGCTGTCACAATTCGCTACACTTTTCCTTAATGCTTCTCCAACGTTCAGCTTCATTCAATTTAAACTTTGCATTAAACTTTGGCTATTAAAGAGAAAGAGTTGGAGATGAGGACCGATTATTTTTATCGCTTATAACGTTCCCGCTATTTGTGAAATGGCGTCTTGAACATGCTACAGATATATATTATATTCTTCGTATATTCAGCACATGACCACAAAGCATTTGTGCCTCCCAGTATTAGCAAACCTAGGAGGAAACCTGTATATGCACATCATATTATTTTGTACCTCGAAGAAATCCGCAAAGTGATGGTGATACAGCTAAAAGAAAGGATTTTGGGATTTCGGCTGAAAACACACACACACAGACGCACATATGTTTACTCAAAACTTTTGGTAAAATTAGAACAAGTTTTCAGTAGGAAGACATAAAAGAATTGTTATTGAGCCTCGATCACATAAATTATGGGCGGAATAGAAAAAGAGAGGCGGCAATCAAGAAAGGAGCCGTTCCGTTCTGCTCTCAGTCTCTCAGCTCCTTGTATTCCACACGTATAAATACTTTTGAAACCTCCACAAATTCCACCTAGTAATTACATCCGCAAAGTTGACACACAATGGTGAAAATTGGCTGGGACCGCGAGGCGATAGGATTCGCAAAGTGAATAGGATTCAGGTGTTGCAAAACCGCAAGATGAAATGATATGCAAGTAGAGAGAAAGCTGGAGGCAGGTGCGGTTAGTGAGGACAAGTTTCCACCAAATTCGCAGGTAAAATGTTCACACATGTTGCCAAAGTTTGCCTTTTGCGGCATGTGTCACCCGACATGAAATCTGATTGACTGTGAAAAAGGCTGACAAAAATAAGTGGAAGCTTATTTCCATCCATATAATATAATAATATTCAGGATTTCTCTAGTTTCGAAATTTGTAAATGGTCGCTTGCATTTTTTAAACCCATTCATAATAAATTTTACCAGGCTCTAAAAACCATGACCAAATTTTTTATGCGTACATGCTTGAAATTCGCAAGGCCATATGATATAGACGGGAACTTGGTTGAAGGAAGGAGACTAATGGACGAAGACGGTCGTTGAAGACGGCGAACGGATGTTGTTCATGTTGGGAGCTTCTCCTGCTGACTGACTCCACTTCTTTTTTCTGTATCTTTTCGACGGCGTGTCCTTGGTTTTTTTTCTTTTACTAGTGGACAGGGAAAAGAGCTTCATTGAAATCAAGTGTGAAATATCCATCAGCTCCTCTTGTGTTATCTGTGTATATATATATGGATGAAAGTGGGAGAAGAAACCCACACGGAGGGAAACGACACGTTCAAGGAATTGAGGAAATGATCGTGTCGTATATAGAGAACGTTGCGTAGTAGTAATGCCTGGAGCGGGTTCCGACGTCACAAAAAGCCATGGAAACCAAGAGGATCTTGAAGAGAGTAAGCTTTTTGAGCTGGTAGTGCAGTAGTAGTAGTAACCAAAGGGAAGAAAAAGCCTATAATGAAACACATGGAGCTTTCACTACTACTACTACTACTACTTACGACGATTTGAGCTGGGGAAAGTTGAGCGAGATGCAAGAGTAGTTGTAAAAGGACAGCCTCTCGAGCAGCTTCTTCAAGCTTGGTTGACTTGTGTGTGCTTATATTTTCTTGCATGTTCTCTTGGTTCTGAGCTGGAGAAAGCAAAAGGTTTGCAAAAGGCAAGTTGCTGTGGACTTGAGTCCTTCACTGGGTTTATGGAGCCCGTAATGTGAAGGAAGCAGGAAGAAGACGGGGAACAAAACAGCCATAGCCGCACACACACTACACTTTCCCACTTTGTCCTGCTCCTTTTGCAGTATTATTAATAATACTTTTGTAACATAAAATCAATTGTAGTGGGGCTTACAGACTCGGGCGAAAGAAGGCAAGAAAGCTTGCATGTACAAAAAGCAAAAGCTCCTGTGTTTTATGACGGTCTTGTGTAGAAGACATATACACACAAAAACTCAAGCCCTTTAACAAATGATAATTACATGTAAGGAAAGCCTGGTGCATTTTATGATAATGACAAGACAAGGCAATGAATTTTTTCACGCTCACTCACAGTTTATTTGCTTTACTTAGTGCTGACTTCCGGCCTCGCTTTTTACACAGTGTAAATTGCATTTCTTTCAAGCTTTAATATGGGGGCCAGTACATAATACACATAAACATTTACTGCATCCCACATTAACTACACAGAGTCATAATAAAGCGGAATACGTAATGGAGCACGTGTTCTCAACAAGCAAGGGGATTATAACGACCAAATTGCAAACAAGTCAGCAAAAGTCGTTTACGACGAGAAACAAACTATTCAAGTAATTTGGTGTGAAACACTTGAAAGTTGCAACAAGAAAACAAGAGGCGAGCTCAACTTGCCATACTGCATGACTTGGACTGATGGTCTAGAAGAAGGCCAATTTCAGTATGTAGTTTGTGCTAGCGGTGCTACCCTATCGTTACTTGGCCGTTGAATAATGTCTAGGCGTCGTCATAAATTTAAGAGAAGAAAAGCTATATAGCAGCCTTGTTCAACTCGCATAGGTGTTTCTGCTTACCTTGTCGTGAATTCTGCTGGCTCAATTGGCCTTTAGCGCCTTGGCGTGTTTTTTCCTAATTTGCCAGCGGTTGAAAGGTTTGATTATTTTACTTGGATATAAATTCGCGTGGATATTTACATTAGAAGCAAACCAGTGGCTTGACCACATATATACGTCTGGCTTTTTTCAAATGTGTAAAAGTTTCAGCAAATGTTGCTAAAGAGCCTAAAATTAGTAGGACGATAGTATCTGGTTTCCACACAACTTTCAAGTCTCTCGTCGGTCAAGAAAAGTATATGTTGAAAGCCGATGACTTTTAGGCTTATTTTTTCTAGATAAGCTTTAGCCACAAGTATATCAGGATTCTGGATCAACGTAAACCATAAAGTACATGATTATCCCCCGTTTACACTCTATTCCATCATGTAAGAGTACATACACACACGCACCTGAGGGGGAATAGCGTCTTAGACGGCTAAAAAATAATATTTTACTTCCTTCAGTATCCGCTTGTGTGCAGCGATAACGGATGCAATTATAGACTTAATTATACGCACATTATTTTCCAGGGAGTTGATTACAAATTTGTTACTTTGGGTAGTGGTGAAAGTGGTGGTGGTGACCAGCTGTATATATTGGTGTGAATGTGAAGTTTTTGATGGAGTTGAAGATTTAGTGGGTGAAAGGGTTGGTGGCGGTAAAAGCAAGTTTATCTGTAGGGCAGGTCCATATATTGGGAAACTGGTAAAGTTGGAACATTGGCTTTGACAGAGATGAAAAGTTTGACTGGTCCAA
>JAQGBJ010004514.1:0-10106 GCA_034698345.1 Sphaeridia pumilis | reverse complement strand
CATTTGCTTCTTTCACCCCAGAAAAATCCTATGGGACTCATCGTTTCAAACCAGAATTTCACAACTTCCAAATCCACCAAACGACCGGAGACATTTACATCGGAGCGACAAATTGGGTCTTCCAGCTTGACTCCAACTTGAACCTGTTGGCTACCTTTAGAACAGCGCCAGAAGAATATTACGGTGATTGCTACGCCAGAGACGCCTGTGAGCAGGATGGAGACGACATCAACAGGTTGCTTGTGGTCAACTACGAAATGGGCGAGCTGATTGCTTGCGACGCTATGACTTCAGGTTGCGTTGGGTTGAGCCTCAAGAACGTTTCGGTTTCGGTGCGGAGCTTCAGCGAAGTAGTGACTGGAAATCGAGAAAATGTTGGCTTCATCGGTTCTGGTTCTGAGGTAATAAATCGCTATCGCTTACCAAAGATCTTGCTTTTTCATGAAGAGTAAATCCTCCTGCTTAGGTACTACATGTTGGAGCCGGAGGCAGACTTCCGTCGATTTCAAGTTACAGCCTGGAAACTGGACAAAACATATCTTTTCCGACAGAGGAACCTTTCAACTCTTCGACCAAGGACAGAGACTTCGTTTACGGCTTCAGTTCCAAAGGAATCTCGTACTTCGTTACGAAGTTCTGGCGGAAGGGCGCGGATGTTGTCACTTTGATTCGGGTTCTTCAGAACGACTTCGGAAGCCAGCAGCAGTCGTTCACAGAAGTGCAATTTAGCTGCAAGAGCCCTGCGGGAAAAGAGTACCAGATTCTGAACGGCGTGCAGATACTGAAGCCTGGTGCAGAACTCGAGGCAGACTTGAGGTTGCGTTCTGGCGATGAAGTACTATTCGCCATGTTTTCCACTGACGGAGCAGAAGTCGAGAGTGCTTTATGTTTGTATTCGATGGAGAGCCTCCGAAGTGCGTTTGCTGAAGAAAGACTTTTGAAGGAGGAGAAGAAGATCACGGCGGATGCAGCAGTGAGGTTTGAAGCCCACGTGACAGTGTTCACAGCGACATCTGTTGGAGACGCGACGGTGGTTTTTCTGGGGACTCATAACGCCATGTTCAAGAAGGTAAGCAAATTCAAGGAGAGAAAAGCCTTAAAAGCATTGCTTCTTATTCTGGTTTGGGTTGATTTTATAGCCTATAAAATTTTCAGGTCCTGCTGAGCATAGGCTCGTCGGGTCTAGGAATCCAGTATAGCGAAGAACATTTGATATACCCTTTGAGCCTCAAGTTTCAAATGAAGTTGGCGCCAAGTGGCCAATATTTGTACCTCATGACTTCCAGAATTGTAAGCGGAAGCAAAGAATTTTTTAAAATGCTCGCTAAATTCAAAATACTCTTTACATGGTATATAATTTCTAGATTTTTAAAATCCTGCTTTACAACTGTTCGAACTATGCAACTTTGGAAACCTGTGCCGGAGCAGGAGATCCCCATTGCGGATGGTGTAACTTCACAAGCCTGTAAGTATGAACAAAGACGTAAAACGAATACAAAAAAGCGCGGGATTTTCAAACTTTGAAGTTCCAGGTGTACAACCCAGGCAAATTGCGAAACGAGAGCAAGGTCCTCCCAAAGCTGGATAACTTGTGCTTCACTGCATTCAGCAGCCCCTGAAGATCCTCAATGCTACTGCCCCGCCATCTACCTGCCTCCACGAGTTCTCAGAAGCCCTAAATGCGAAGCTCCACCCCCTTTGACCCCAGACGACCCAGCGTTAAAAATAATAATCGGAGTAAGCGCCGGAATCGTCACCATCGGCCTAATCCTTGCAACCCTAATAATCGTTCGAAGACTCAACTCCCAAGAAGAAAGCTACCGAAAAGCGCTCCAAGTGTTCCTGAACGGAGACGAAGACGCTGCCAGAACGCTTGCCGAAAACCCTGCCGAGCGCTCACACTTTGTCCCCTTCAACCTCACGATTCCCCCCGAAGACATCAACATGGACGGAGCGAAGCAAATCGGCAGCGGCCAGTTCGGAACCGTCTACGTTGCCCAATACAAAAGCCAGCCAACTGCAATCAAAGTGGTAAAGCCTGGAAGTTACCTGGAGCAGATGAAGGAGTTTCTAAAGGAAATACAAACAATGGCGTATATCGGACACCATCCGCACATTGTCAGGATGATCGGAGCTGAAGTCTCGCAGTTGGAGAAGCGCCGCGTTCTTGTGGTACTGGAACTGAGTCGTCATGGCGACCTTGAAAAATATCTTCGGAAGAACATGGGCAACTATGTGCACGCAAGAGAAGCTGAGCGACGGGAAGACAACGAAATTGTATCGTTGGTTGAGCAACATCTTGGACAGCCAGCAGCAGATGAGCCTCGATTGGACTTCAGAACCCTCGCCGACTGGTGTCGCCAAATCGCTTCCGGTCTTGCGTACCTCGGGAAGAAGCAGGTTGTTCACGGAGATATCGCAGCTCGAAATATTCTCCTGTTCGAGGATAGCATCGTGAAGGTGTCCGATTTTGGCTTCTCACGGAAGACCTATGGGACGCAATACACGAAAACTAATA
Organism: Sphaeridia pumilis; assembly: GCA_034698345.1. Taxonomy (NCBI): domain Eukaryota; kingdom Metazoa; phylum Arthropoda; class Collembola; order Symphypleona; family Sminthurididae; genus Sphaeridia; species Sphaeridia pumilis. Next base: position 7,588 of record JAQGBJ010004514.1, on the reverse strand, counting down.
GACAAACGCCGCTCCCGTTTCGATGGTTGGCGCCTGAGACCCTGGATCAAATGGTCTTTACGTCAAAAACCGATGTCTGGGCCTATGGTGTGACGTGTTGGGAGATTTTTACACTGGGAAATTGTCCGTTTGCGAATGAGACTTGGACTATGACGTTTAAGAATAGGTTGAGAGAAGGGATGAGGTTGGAGAAACCAGGGCTGGCGACTGATAAGATTTTTGACCAACTTATGATGAAGTGCTGGGAGCTGAATCCGAACGAGAGACCTGAGTTTGAGGAGATTTGTGAGTTTTGGTGGGGGGTATTGGGGGAGATGGAGGGGGCGGATCTGGGAGGGGGTGGGGGGTGCAGGTATGCTGAATTGGAGTTTGAGGACGAAGTGCCTTGTTCGAGTGGGCGTTCCTTGATGAATATTTGTTGAAGAGTAAATTATTATCATCTGCTTAAGGTTGATACTTGTTTGAGTTTGTTTTTCTTTCTACTAATCCTAGAAGTTAATTATAGCTCTCTCACAGTCAGCCATAGTCTCAACTTTAGAATTCTAAGACGGCAATCACGCAAGCTCAGCATGTATAATCAACAGGGAATTTGCTTAGGAAATATAGTGAAAGGCGTCTGTTGCTTGCTTCGTCAGGTGAGAAGAACTTGATTGACGAGAGAGAAGTGTAATGAGGTTTGAGGTAGTTGCTGACGTTGGAAATTAGTTCACATTTCTCATTCTGTATTCTGTAGTCTTGTGGTTCGATAGTATCTTCTAGCTTTGGAATTGTGCTGTCCGAGTTTTTGAAATATATACATAAGCCTTGGAGTAACGAAGCTTCAAAAATGGCAAGCCCAATATTCCAGATTTTGGTCCTCAGAAAGGTAATTTGATTGATGGAGAAACTACAAGACAAATGGAATTGGATTAGACAATTTTAAAAAGAATTTCATGATATTTTCAGGTCCGAGACCGTATTTCCTCCTACCTAAACTTGGAAGACCTGAAGGCACTTCGCTCAACTTCAAAGGAGCTCAACGGGATTGTCCTCAACGAAACCAACTTCAAGGATCGAGCTGTTCTGGTGGTGTCGCCACCTGTTGAACGGTTAGAAAGCGCCTCTGGATACGTACACTTGAGGTTGCAGCTGGGAAGGGCTTCTTCGCTGGATACCACAACTCTGTCATGGCTTCAAAAAGCTGCTCCGGAGCTAAAGTCACTGGAACTCGTGATGGAAGAGGGAGCTTCCGCGGATGTTCTTCTGAAGCTTTCGACTGTTTTGCTGCAATGCCATCAGCTGGAAACGCTGAAGCTAGACGCTCAATCCATAGACTGTATCTCCAGCTACGAGCGGCCTGAGTTCCAAAGTGTTCTGCAGAACCTGGAGGCTTTGGAAGTCATCAATTTTGACTCGGAATGGGCTGAGGGTGTTCAACAGCTGCTTGAGCAAACCAAGAGCCTCAAGTCAATCAAGATCTATGGAAGTGTAGGCAGTTCACCAGTCGTTGACAACGATACGGAGGTTGTGGACATCATCGGGACTTTGAGTGAATGCAGGGACACTTTGGAGTGCATCGAAATTGATGACCATGAACTGTGGTCCATCTTCAAGCTGTCCGTGGAACAGTGCCACCTGGTGGAGTTTCCGAACTTGAAGAAGGTTAAAATGGTGGTTAGGCGAGTCGAAGAAGGCAATACTGCTGAGAATCTGCTGAGGTTCCTTGGACGCCATTCGGGTTTGGAGTCTCTGGATTTGTGTATCACGTCGAGGGTTCCAGCAAAGTTGTTTCGGGTACTGGTGTCCACGTTGAAGGGACTGCGAAAGCTGAGAATTGTCACGAAGGGGTTGGAACAGGGTGAATCTGATGGATGGAACATCCTGGGCGGATTTGAGAGGTTGGAAGATTTTGAGTTCTCTCTCCAGAAGACTGATAGGTACGACGACAACTTTGGGGATTTTATCAAGTTGTTCAAACAATTGCCAAGGACTCTGAAGAGGCTGTCGTTGAGAGGCATTGCGGATTACAGTGGGGAAGAGTTCCTGCTGGAGGGCTTTGAAGTCGCCAAGTTGGATCCGAGGATCGTCACTCATTTGGATGTTGGAGCCAGTGGTCTTTTGGTTGATGATGAGACGCTTCAGATGATTATTCAGCAGTTCAGGTGGCTGGTGTATTTGGACATTTCGAATAGTGTCTGTACTGATGATGGGTTCACGGGAAGCGACATGGGCGATGGCGGAGACGGTTCTGGTGTATCCATCAAGAGTTTGAAAGGTTCGGGGTAGTTCATTAGTTCCATTCGTCCTGTAGAAGTAGAGCAAGAAGACAAATTGACTTTGATAATGTTTGATATTCCAGGCCTTAAGACTCTTAAAATGACCTACTGCAAAGATGTTACTGATGCTGTCTGCGAGAATGCGCTTGGATTTCTGGATCTTACGCACATTGATGTTGTCAAAATACAGGTAATCTACTTTGCAAATTCTTAAAGATCATATACGAATCATTCATAGACGGAGATTCTGATCTACAGATAACCAAGAAGGGATTGCTTATCGTCTTGAAGAACAACCCGAGCCTTATAGAAGTTCGTACACACCTGAGCCTATCCAGCCAAGAGATAGCAAAATATCCTAGATTGAAGAAAGTCTGGGTAAGTGAACACGATTTCTGAATCAGGGACACGGTCGAAAGGTGAATTATTGTAAGGACTATAGCACTGGTTTCTTTGTTTTGTAGGCTGGTCCTAAGTTGAAGCTGAACCGTTTTACAATGCATCCTTCCATTGATAAAGCTGAGCTATCTGAGTCTGAGCACGAAAGCGACGACGACGAGGATTCCTTCAACGACTGAGAGCAGAAAGTGAATTAATATACGGATATTTCTATACATGTATGCACAAGGGTCAAGACTTCTTCCATTTCATACGCTAATTAATGCTGTCAACCTTACGTCCGCTTTAATTTTGCTTATCTAGAAAAAGGTACAATCAATTAGTTTTCAAAAAATAAATGTCGAATTGATAGCAAGAAATATATCGATTAGAATCCTTGTAGTATCCATATGTTGTTAGCAACGCCACACAGTAGTTTTACGGAATTATAGCGAAACAGCACCAATGGGGATTCGGCTCCAGTAATGGGGTCCTGCAAGTATTCAATGTTTGAGTTATGAAGTTTAGCTTATTAAATTCTGTAGTAGTCGAGCTGTCACAACTTACCTTTTTGGTCAACACTCCAGTCTTGGATATCATCAGCCTTAGGTTCTGGTATTTCTTTAGGTTGATTCGAAGACTCTTCGTTAGCCACATCCACGACAGGTTCTCCAATGATTTCTTCCACAGTGAATGGATGGAAGTTAGAGCTGCGCTTGTATTTCTTCGGCGTTGGTTCATCTGGTAAATCGTCAACGCAGAAGATCGAGTCTAGTTCTTTGATGAGCTCACATTTTTCCGGTCCAAGTGCCGGTGTCATTAGATCCAAAAGCCTGAAGGAAAAGCAAGTATATTAATCAACATTCACTACGAGCTTTTTGGGATTTGGTTGAAGTAGGAATACTTTACTTACATAGTCATTGTATCAGCGGGAACAAATTCTGGCTTCAACATCACAGTTTCCATAACTTCAACCAACGGCTTGGTTCTCTCCTCATGAGCTTGCAAAACTTTCACTGGAATTTCTTTCACCACAAAACGAATCCAACGTCCAGCTAACATTTTTACTACATTGGGTGATTCTTCAGGCTCCAGGTGGCTTGTTAGAGCTTGGCAGATTAGCGGGTACTTGTCCTTCTTGCTCTGTGTAACAGCGAACACCGGTGCCCAAGCTTGTTTGCATTTTGCAAACACCAGATCTGCTTGAGCTTTTGCATCCAGGTTGAAAACCTCTGCGAAAGTTTGCAGAAACTCTTCAGGAAACACTAGTTGATCGCCAATAGCCTTAGCCACTATGGTTGGACGCTTCTTCCAGAAAACAGCCAGTTTCATGTGTAGCCGACCCATGGCGGATTTGGTAGAGACTGATTGTGGCGATTTGTCTTCTTGTGCGTAAATAGTATTTAGGATGTCTTCATCGGTGATAACCATCTTCCCTCGCATTCGGTAGATTTTGCAAGCGACTAGACTTGATATACATGACTGTATCTCTTCCACAATCTGGTCTTCACCGAGTTCGATTAGAGCTTCCCGTTCCTTCTGTTTCCGTGCTCTAGCAAACAGAACGTTTGTAGAACCAGCATCCATCAACAGGTAGTCGCAGTCGTAAGACCCAGTCCAATAGTACTTCAACAGCCAGTCAAGAATAGTCGTTGCTGCCATGTGCAAGAATTCTGCTGAAGGTAATGCTGCTCCATGAGAGACTTCATGTCGGATGTTAACAATCCAGTCAGGAACCTCGAGATGTTTGGCCATTTCCATCATGGCTACATGACCTGCCGATACTTCTTTAGCACTAAGGTTGCTGATCAAATTCAAGAATCTGAAAACCAGAAAACACTGAAACAACTTTCATCTTTAACTTTTTGCTTGCATTCAAACTATCAATCAGACTAACCTCACTACAGCCAAGGAAAACAAGGACCGTAATTCATTGTCACTGTTTCTGTTGTGCCTTTCAAAGTCCAAAGCCCGGATCAAAGCTGCAGTTGCTTCAACACCGACTGGGAGGGCAGGTACACGTTCACGCCAAATATCAACATGCTCATTCACCTTTGCGAAGTCTTTCTTCTGGAGCAAGTTGCACACTGTTGTCCATTCGTTTCTATATCAAGGAGAAAAATACTATTTAACTCGTTATAAAGCACGATAAATGCAGTGTAGTTGGTACTTACTCGTCAACCCAAGGCACCAAATAGAAATCCTTGAAGTTTAATCGACTTTGCTGCCCATCATTATCGCTATTTGTTTTCTTCTTTCTCTTCTGAGGATTTTTCTTTTGCGGCGTGTCAGTAGGCACATCCGGTACTTCTGGTACTTCCGGAATCTCAGTAGACTGCAGGTCGTCATCGATATCTGATTCGAAGTTCTTGGTGGGAATGTCATCTATAGGCGGTGGCGCAGGCAACTTGTTCTTCTTTTTCTTTCTCTTCTGACGATCCTTTTTATGCGGCGCAAGTTCTGATTCCGGCGATTCTACCGCTAGTAATGGCAACTCGCTCATCAGATTCTCGTCACAATGTTCAGCATCAGCAACCTTTTGGGTAAACTTCTTTGTCGGTTTCCGAGATTCTTCACAGCGGAGCTTCTTTCTCTGAGCTGGCGAATTTCCCAAACTTGTTTCTTCAGCCATTTCATCGCCTGATATGTCACGTTCTAATTGCTTTCTCTTGTTCTTCTTCTTCAACGGCTGGGACTTATCAGCAAAGTCAGTCACTTGTGGTACTTCAGGAATCTCTGCCGACTGTAGGATTGTGTCCATTGCTGCCTCAAAGTTCTTGGAGGGGATGAGAACCTCGTTCTGCGGGATAATATCTTTCCTCTTCCTCTTCTTCGGCTTGACCAAGTTTTCCCGATTTGTGGAGGTTTCTGGTAACTTTGGGATCTCTGAGGGCTGCTTAACATGGTCAACAATGTCATCGGTATCGTCAGAAGAATCATCAAAGTTGATTCTGGCCACATAATTCTTTTTCTTCTTGATAGTTTTCTGTTTTGCCGACTGAACTGCAGGAGGACGATCAATCTTTTGCTTCTTTTGTGCCCGCAATTCTTCCACCAAATTCTGAATTGACTCACCAGAATCAGAATCAAGATCAACAACAAAGGGTGGCGGAGCTTCCAGCAACTTTTTCTTGTTCAATTTTGACGTACTTTCTGAAGTGGCGGAATGTTTTTTTGGCACTGACTTCTTTGATGTCGTAGGTTCAGGTTCCGTTTCCCATGAGCCTGAATCTGACGGTGAACTTTCCACTACTGGTGTTAAACCATAGAGAGTAGCAATGTCAACAGGTTTAAATTTTCTTTGGTCAAATTTTCGATTCGGCATCTTCTTCGGCTTCTGTGACTCTGGAATGGGACGGCCCATTTTCTTTTTATTTTTCACCATCGTAGATTTAGTTAGGTCACAAAAATCAGTTCAGTAACTTTTCAAGTCTTTTGCTACTCGAGCACTTTACAAACCACAACGCTGATTTCAGTTAAATTCGTTTAAAATATCGGTAATTCGCAGTAATATCGAAAATGCAGTCTTTAACCCAACAGAGATTAACACAGCAAACATGCGGCGACCAGGGAGCAGGGAAAATTTAAGAAGCACATGGTTTTCAAATAATGGCGCGCTCCTTGCTCGATGGCTGGTTAATGCACTCTATGCTCTTTTCCTAAGCTAAAACGTTTTGCCCACTGAACGGCGTTAACTTCACAGCGTTTCACTGCACGTAACTAACTTGTTGAAATCGAACGTACTACAAAATGCAGTATAAAGTGTTTTTTAACCTATGGTCTCTCCAGCCACTTGGAATTTAGCGTTTTTTCAAGACACGAGGACGGTGTACATCACCACAGTGGACCTCCAAATCCCTGGGTTCTGCAAATAACTTCCCACAAACTGGGCAAGGTAAAGTTTTCGCTCGTTCCAGTTTCGCAAAGCCAATACAAGGCATATGGGTGAGGAAACCGTTCCGGGTTTTATACAACTTTGAACAGCCGTCACATTTAAAGTTGTACCTTTTAATAGGCGGCACTAGTGGAACACATTGTGGCCATGGCTCCATTGCAGCTTCTGTCATTTCTTGAAGAGTTTGTTTTTCCAGTTTTTTCGAAAAAGCTACAGTAGCTATGTCACCGCAGAAATTCGCCATTTTTGTTTTTAAGAAGAGAACTTTGATGTACACTCGACGCACTTCAAACACAGGCTGACTTGAAGCTGGACTCCAGCATCGACGTTGCCTGTATATAATCGTTTCGTAAACGTCGGCGACAAAGAAGTGAGTCATGTGTCGTTACCGAAAAGTTACCGAACTTGGTGCAATTTCCTGTCTTTGGTCAACAAAGGCAGTTTGGCAATTCCAACTAATTCATCGAAAAGCCTGTATATCCAGCTATTTTGCAATGAGTTTTCAGGGCGTGGTGGTGAGCCAGTGGTCAAGGCTTCAGAAGCGTTCTCGAAGGTTGCGGGTTCAATTCTAGCTTTCTGCTGGCAGATGATATACCATACGACCCCGAATTCTCATAGCCCCGACATCTCATCTCATTCTCATATCTCGGACTCTCGGACAATGCAATGCGAAGCTGAGTACCTGGGCTAGCTTCACTCCTCAGTCTGTACTCTTTACCAATGTAGTACGCCTCAAGACTATTCTCAAAGTGTAAGTATAGGTTGCAGCTATCAGCGTTGCCAATTGTGGAGGGCTGCACAGCAGCTCTAATTTTTGCTAAATGTGTGAATTAAAAATTTGAAGTTTATTTTTCTTCCAAGCCCATTCTAAGAAGGCACAACTCCCAACCCGCGTCATTTTAGGCATATTTTTCATTTCAGTCTTACCGTTCCTAGAGCTGTGGTCAGATTTGCTGGCGAGCCTCTGAACAGAGTCAAAATCAGCGTGTTTAGATACCAGTGCAGGTCGAAGGTCAGCCGTCGACAAGTTCGGGCGCTAGCGCCATTGAAGGTCAAAGTA
>JAQGBJ010004513.1:0-10113 GCA_034698345.1 Sphaeridia pumilis | reverse complement strand
GGTAGTCGATGACTTCTTCCAAGAAGCACTTCCTTAATCTCATGGGGTACGGGACGTCTTGAACAGTTCTGAGGTTGTACAGTTCTTGCCTGTAAGCGTCTGCAACGTAGAGAACATCCACAGGCGAAGCCAAGTTCTTGATTTCTTGACAGGTGATACCCGGGAGAGCAAGTTGAAGCTCATTCTTGGACCCAATTATGCTTTGTCCCAACAAGTCCTTGGCCGTCCAGGTAGTGATGTTGACCGACTGGATCCATTGCGTGAGCATGTTGATAGGTAAAAGCTTGGCATGGATAGAAGTGGAACCGACACGGCCGCTTTCAGGCACATTCATGATGTTGCGGATGATTTGGCGGATGTTGTTCTTGACAAGCCGAGGGTTGAATTTGCCCAAGAGAATGCTTGGGTTGGAAGATCCAACGATGTTCTTCATCGTCGAGGCATCGCTGAGACGAATACGCTGAGACAAGACAGCCAGTTGAGATGGCAACATACCAGGAGCTTCTAGAATGAGATTCTTGAGGACTTCTGGGCGGGGAAGAGGTGACATCAGGGCGAGAGAAATGTTAGCTGCCGGCAGACCTTGTTGATAAGGATGAGGCATAAGGGTGATGTAGTTGGGAATCTGACGATCCTTCACGCTAGGCAACACCTTCTGGCCCACAAGCCACCAGATCTGGAACCGGGTAACCTTGGATGAGAATCCAAGCTGCTGCAACGACGCTGGGTGTCCAGAAAAGTTGAAGAGTTCCGACTTGGAGATGGTGGAATTCTGGGTATCATCAACTGATCTGGCAGTGATGCCATCAGTAGCAGTGGTTGCCGTTGAATTCGCATCTCGAGCTTGCTGGGTAGCTGAGGGGAACTGAACTTGCTGGATGCCAGTTAACGGGTCTACCGTTGTGGAAGGACTTCCGCTGAACTGGGACGTTGCTGGACCAGGTACAGCCGGAGCGGAAGCGGGTACAGAGGCTGCTGGAGCAGCGGCGATAGATGGATCGGCGGCAGCTGGAGCTTGCATGAACATCGGTGGGTAGCCCATATTGCCGTACACGTAGGGCATCTGCATCTGCATTCCATAAGGGTTCGAATACATCGATTGAGGGAACTGAGCCATGGCCATCATGGGTTGCTGCGCCACTTGAGCTTGTCCTGAAACAATATTTCAAAACTAAATAAATCTACTTTCAAAAAATATAAATCCATCCACCTTTTCAAGGACACGCTGGAAAAGCCGAGAGAACTCCATAAAAGATTTCCATAAACTAGGCTTATTCTCAATTTTAGATTCGACGCTATTATCCTAATATTCAAAGCAGCAAATCGTCCATCTTCTAGAATCATTCCCAACCTGCATGCAAATACTACCGCACTGGTGCTAGAAGCCGACTAGAAGTGGATCTAATAGGAAGAGGAAATAGTCTACTACTATCAAAATGGATAGATGTCATTTCAAAATTTCAACTTTCTACGAAAAAGATACTTTAAAACTAACTGTTCACAAAATATCCGATTAAAAGAAAAACTTACCTGCTGCAAGCAGCACTGACACGACGAGTCCCACAGACTCGCACCATCTTCTGCTCGATCCCATCCTGAGCAGATTAATGATCACAATTTCGTAAAATTCTATCAAAAGTTAAAAAGGTAAAAAGCGTCACAAATATCTTATCAAAATCAAAGGCAATGTTCTACGGGACACTTGAAACCGGTTCAAGTCTTCCCAGGATTAAAAAGTTAAAACTATTATATCTACACATTTGTCGGACACATCCGACACGCTTGCTTGCTAGTCCCGAACTAAAGTCAGACTGGAAAGTTGTCTAACAAAAAGCTCCATCTATTTCAAAAGATCCCTCACCTATCAAAGCTTTTGCCGTCTATTAACTAGTGTTGAGCCACCGCCCAAAGTTGGTGGACTCACAAAGACGAGTCCCCATGGCCAGCGTGGACGCTGATACTGTATTCATTACGCTCCACGAACATCATACTCTCCCATAGTCCATCAGCAAGACCTGCAAACAGAAGCGAAAGAGATTTATAGACCAAGTCATCAAATCAAAGCTATAATAGTAGGAAAATGTATTAACAGCATTGTCATAGCACATTCAGCATCATAAGGAATGTTCGAATAAGCTAAACCACGAGCTACGGATTAGCATGACATTTAGATTTTTATATTTCTGAAAACAGCCAGTAGCCAGTCTATATAATTAAAAATTATCAAAATCTGCTTACCTGAGCAAATCACGGCGCTGTTGCTCAGCAAACGCTGAATTCGATGCTGACCGGTGCTGCCTCTGAAGCCTTCTCATTCCCGATTTCGGAGTGTATATTTGGAGCCGTTGAATCATCATTTCGGATGAAGCATTCAAAGTTCGGATTTATGTATGCATCTTATCATAATCATGCATTGGACATGAGGCCATTTACGTCCAATCTTAAGGTCAGGTTGTGATGTTTGATCCCTTTCAGTAGACCTGAAAGAATACCAGAATAACCAAACTATTGAATTGTGTTGTTTAGACATTGGAATGGACGATTGAAGCTTTAATAGACAAGTTCATCGGGCTGGCAAGCTCAAAACTACAAACTATACTATTGCAGCACGGCAGCTTGAAACCCTGAAACCTTGATTTCCCTGGGCAGATCTAACAATAACTTACGCTTAAAACAGAAATTCTCTATGAAAACCTCATTTACCGTAAAATCTCGTCATTAGTCCAGTCAGGCTCATTTTTCATACATCATCACATTTTTCCACTTGAACGATTTCAAGCCAAGGAAAACAGCAATTAATGTCGATGTCGCATATTCAAGTCACTGTGTAAATAACAATTGCAGCGATTGAAGTAGATTAATTGGTTACTTTAAAGATTAATGATTAAGCTTTGAGAAATTAACGAAGCACCAAACTTTGAATATCTTCAAGCAGCCTGGAAGCAAATACGAACTTGCGCTTTTGCTGACTCAGCAAAAATCAAAACAAAAAGGCAAAGAATGCAGTGTCTCAGACAGATGGACAAGTTTACAAATCTGCGCGTCCGTTTAGCAGGGTGTAAGCTGGCACATCTCTACTCGTTAATGACAAGGTAACCTCTTTAAGAGGGCACATTTTCGCGCTCCGCAAACTCTGTACAGCGCCATCTAACGCCAGCTCTAAAGAATATTTCATCAGCAGCTATCCGGAAAATACCACATGAGTCTGAGAAATGTTTGGTTTGTTTACAAACTAACGTGTAGCTACTATTATCGGATATTTCAAAAGTCCCTACCGAATTAACGTTTTTCTTGATCAATATAATTCTTGATCAAGACATTATTGATGTCGTAAGTTTTCAGATTTTGATTCTAGATGTCGAAGGAAGTGGGTATTTCGTTTTTTCAACTTAACTTCTGAAGGGTGAGTTACCCAAAAGTTACAGTTGAGCTCAAAAGCAGACAAAGTCACTTGCGGTTGACTTTGCCGTATGCATGTGCCTAAGAAAGATAAGTGAAACGTACGATTCACTAATAATGGGCACTTTGGGTTTTGAGCAGGTTTGGACTGTAAGGATTTACAGTTGCTGAATTCAAACTCGGACAGGCAAACCAAGCCAGCACTACCTCAGTAATGTTCATCGTCTGACTTGGCCTACGGCATCAGTAGTGAGACGGTTAAGATTTCGAAACTCAATTGCTAGTCAGCATTTCGAAGGTAAGGTCCAAAGTTGACTGTCAAAGTCTCTGAAAGTTTTACTACATTCTGTATTACAAGAACAACGCTCGAAGAATTCGGTTTTCAGAGTTGTGAGTTCAACGTTTATGAGAAGAAAATTCAGGAAAGATTCACACTTTTTCTTGTTGCTACAGTCTTTATTTACTATTTTGTCAAGTCATATTTTGAGATATTTTTGATTCAGTAATCACTGATCAGCATTAATCCACCCGTGAGCAAGCAGCAGGCAGCTTTGTTTCACCACCTTGTAATCTAGACGTCATAACAAGAACCCCGTACACCATACACTAGATACAATCGGATCTTCGAGTTCCGCAGCAGAACTTCCGCTAACTAGATTTATATAAATGCAATGTTAAGTACTCGCATTCTTTATTAACGTGTTCAGATACTTGAGCTTCTTCCAGTATAAACAGCCACTTCTAGCAGATAGTTTAGCGATCAACATGGGCAGCCATAATTTCACGGTTGTACTTCAGCTACAAAACTAGGGACTTGGCTCAGTCAGCAAATCGTAGTGATTTTACAAGCTCAAGCGCAAAGGTACAGAAGGCTCTTGAAAAACGAGGGATCTATATTAATTCATTTTCGGTGAGAAAAAAAATACCACACAACTTTCAATGTGAGCTTGTCAGATTTTCATCGTTGATGAGACAGAAAGTAAATTTACTATGTTGATGTAGCATTATTGAGATGGACTGCAGACGTGATAATCATGTGCAGGTCTCCCAGATGACCTATTTGTTTAGTCTGCCCTCTTTTTTAGTCCCTTGAAAATATGGTATAATTTTTGTCCCTTGCAAACTGATTCTGATCTGAAATCCACCATATGGTTAATTGTTCATTTGGATCAATTTTGACCTTGCGAGCAGTATCAAGAACAAAGAAGGCAGGCGACAGAGATTCCACTAGCATGCACTGAAATGCTTTTAAAAGGAACGGATATCAGATGAGGTCCTACACTCTTAGCCCACTTGGATTTCAGTCTTTTTTCACAGCCTGATTGCGTCTATTGCAAACGTATTCCCTCTCTCGCGTGAACGTTGTGAAAGTAGCTTGGAAATAAAATTAATGTTTAGTTTCTGAATGTTATAAGAATTTAATTCTTTATTCTAAGCTTTTGAAGGTTACAATTTCTGGATGTCATGTTACAGGTGACTGTGTGATCAGCTTTAAAATGGCTGTCCGCATGAGCACAGGAGGACGCCGGGTCCAGCGGTATTATGAGACTGAAAATACTTTTAACGGCCCAAGCTTATGCGACGGTGAGTTTGGTATAAGAATTCAAGCATTCAACAACAAAACTCTGATGGATAATGTTCTTTGGATATTATAGAATTTGAGAATAAGAAGTTTTTAAAGCTGCAGAAGCGCTTGCGGGACTTCCAGGGATATATGAAGAAACGGCTCCAGGAGCTGTACGATGAAAGAGGTGAAGACGGTGACGATGAGGAGATCGAGGACTTGAGAGGTTGGATTGAACTTTCTAACAATCCTAGTGCAGATGCGTGAGTTTTAAAACGTTTTATAAGTTATTATGTGCAACTGGAAACTTGGGATACATTTGTTCGGGTTTTTTTCTTGCAGAGAATTCGGGATCGAGACGATAGAGGAAACTGTCACGGACCTTCTGAATTACTTCCGGCAGCATCCCATAATGATGGTTAGATTTAGTTTGTAAACCCCTTCATACATTTTTCTCTCTAGGTCTCGCACAAACGTCCACCATGGGGATAACCTAACCGGGTGAGCGATACAATTGTGGAGTTGGTGTCTATTGTATAGCTTGTTCATCGACTACATTTTGCCATTTTTTGTCTTCAGCTGTTACATTTGCTTTTCACTAAACTTTTTGTAGGCTAAAGATGGTCTAGTAAGAGATAGCCACCATAATCTAGTTTTATTTCCTTTACTTGTCCTAACCTTGTCTGATACTGTAAGAGAGAGTTTAGGAAGCTTGACAAATTTTCTGTCAGGCAACCCTGTGTAGTGTGCGGTGCTAGAATGAAAGACGATTGTTTGGAAGAGAGATTCTCGCCACAATTCGCATCTGAAACACTGCCCAAAACAGCCCGAAAGGTATCTTTGATGGCCTAATTAACTCTTGGTGATTTCGATTTTGCAGGATGACGAAGATGAGAAAATGGATGAAGACACTGCGGAAGGGCAAAAGGAAGAGACTAATGAAGAGCTAAAACGGGACGGCGGACAAAATGAAAAGATGGAAGTCGAGAATGACCACGAAGGAAAGAGTGCGAATGAGAGTGTGGCTCCAAAGGTTCAGGAAGAAAACGGTAAACTTCAAACGGCTTGTTTGCTTGTAATCCTTGATTTTGAATTTTGGACCGGTGGGTGTTCATACTATTACTGTATATTATAGTGATGATACGGAATCCACTCGGCCCTGAAGTTCCTGACGATCAACCCCCACCAGAACCTCGTCCCAGTCTACTTAGCGGAACTGGAGTGTCTCCGGTGGGAGCTGGACGCGGTGTGCGTCGTGTGGACATGGAAGACCGCAGGCCTGCTAATAATCGAACTGAAGTCCACCAGTCGAATGGATTGCATGGCTTCCAGGAGGACGGCTATCAAGTGAACCAGATGCCGTATGGACAAGGTTTTATGCCAATGCATATCCCCCACGTATACATGATGCAATCTTATGGAGTTCATCATCCTTCGCACCGTGACGGTGGGTTCCCAGTACCAATGATGAATGGATTCTCTCATCCGAACGGCAATCATCACCGAGGACGAGGTAGCAGAAGCCATGGCCAAAACAGGCGTCGCAAACTAGAACAGTCTATTTTTGGAGAAAATTTGATAACAGACGATCAGTTCATCGATGCCGATGCATGCTCGGAAATACCAGCCGAAGAAGAATCAGGAAGTACGAGCACTGGTGATGAGACCGTCCAGTCAGTTCCTGAGCCTAATACTGATTTGACGTCTGAATCAGAAGCCTCGATCTCGATGAGCTTCAGTGAAATTGCAAGAGAATGTTTTGAATCGCGAAGACGTGATTCATCCTACACGACTCCGAAAAAGAAAAATACGGGCTACAGTGGAAGTACACCACTTCAGCAAACACCCCGTTCAAGTTATACGACTGCCAACATTGCCGCAACAGTCCCGGTAAACGAGGGCAACGTTGAAGACAACGGTAGAATAGCTCTTCGAAAAAAGCTAAACATTGATATATTCACTCAACTTTTTCGAGTCGGTCAAAAGCAAAAAATTGCAGAAGAGTTCGAAGCACAACCGGAAAGAGGCCGACACAAAGGCAAAACACCTCGAAAGGACAGGCCAACCGTAACGCCATCAAAATCAAGAGCTGATTTGGGACCGAGGAAGTTCACAGAAGCTGCACCACCACCAAGGCAAAGATCAAGATCAGTTGGGCCAGAAAATTCAGCTACACCTAGAAAGTCTGCCGACAAGGAACATACCAGGAGATCCCCCATAGTTGCTTTGCCGTTCCCACGAATAAGTAGCAATAAGCGTAATAGAGTCATCTACACTTCTAGCGAAGAGGACAGCGATAGTGAAGTTTCCAAAGACTCGGAAGAATCGCACCAGCCCCAACGCGATCGTAGAAGCCGAAGTGTATCCAGAGGTCCGACCAACCGTAGATCCAAGTCAATTCCTCGTCGTATCGATCCACCTGAGATAGAGAATCCAGAAGAGCAAGCTCGGAAGCAATCTTTAATTTTGGAATACCTAACCAAACTGCAATACAGCAAGGAAGATATCAGCGCGGCAATGAAAGATCCCGACCTTTACATTAAACTCACTGAAATGTTGCACGAGTACATTCCTGATCTCGAAAATGGAGCACCAGGTCCTTCAACTCCAGCTGCCGCGGAAACTGAAGTTCCTCAAGTTGCCCAAGGATCCCCGACGCCACCACCACCACGCACCGTAACTCCTATTCCAGTTGCAAGACGACCTCCATCTCCAGATCCAAGTATTATATCTGTAAGTTTCTAGATGGCATTAATTCCGTGAGGGTGAATAACTGCAATCTTGTGGTAGTTGTTCTTTACACTGCTTTAATATGACTTTCTCGTGTATATAGTGCTTTGGTACATTATTTTAAACCAGTGGGCATTACCTGATAGCTACACCAATCTTTACTAAGTTTCTTGATTAAGATGCGTAATTGTCTATATATAATGTTTCAGCTTCCAGCTCCGGATCCAACAGAGCCACCTGCTAAGAAGCCCAAGACAATCAGTGTTGAGAACAAGAAGAGGAACCCACCTGTCTACAGACCAACACCGTCAATAACAAGTGGAGGCTATGGAGAAGATACTGATGATGACACTCTATCCCTGATTTCCATTTCAAGCTCCGTTCGCCGAGCTATAAATGATCGCGATTCAACCTCGTCGGATACCCAGTACAAGCCTCCTGATGCTTTTGCAAATACTGCTACTGACAAGGTTAAGATTGAAACCGACTACGTACTACCTACTGTAAAAGTTGAACATGATTGATGTCTAGCTATGACCAACATTAGTTCTGTACATTCTGAATACGTGTAAACTCCATATTGTTGTCACTTACATAATTTGTGTCTAAACATAGAATCATGGGACTTCCATGATGTGAGCTATATTTTGATGCGACGCTTATAAGGTTAACAAGTGAGACGGAACGGACAATAAACATTTCTTCCCAACACAATGCAAAATCTTCACCTTCGAAAAAGTCTGACACAAACAGCGATCAGCTGTCCAGTCCAGTCACATGCGTTTTGAACCCGTGCGAGAGCGGGATGTATGAATTTCTTCATTCCAGCTTCGAAATTCGAATTCATTCACACGCTTCAATTCGGATTCAGTAATATATATTTTCGAAGTTTTTATTCCATCTTAGCATTAAGTATGGCTGAAGCCGCAATCACTCAAAACAGAAAAAGCCTGCCAACGCCATCAAACAAGAAAAGACCGACCAATCACAATGAAGACATCGAGGGAAATACCAAACTAAGAGAGAAAGTCAGAAGATCTCTTCAAGAAGTTCCAAGTAGTAGGCGTTCAACCAACGATGAAGCCTCAGAAATCACTCAACAGGATTCAGAATTCATGATCCGAGACCGAAGTTCTGAGACCAACTCACAATACGAAATAACTGGAGAGAAACTGGCGTTCATGAAGGAGTATCTATCGTCCCAGTTGAATATCCCGGAAGATCTGGAAGGAATCATGTGTGATGAAACTACAAAGAAGGAAATTGATCGTCTGTTTGACGTGTTTGGTGGTTTCCAGGAACGAGTAGTACCTGAAGTTAGCTTTGATCAGGCAGAAGTTGATTCTAGAAGAAAGAAAAAGCCTAAAAGTAAGAAGAAGTCAAAGGAAAATGAAATTTCATCATCTGCAGAACCCGACGCACCCCGAAAGAGAATTTTGGAGTTGAAGAAAGAAGCCGTCTCACCTATCAAGGAAGCCAGTCGAAATTTAGATCAACGAAGAGGTCGAAGTGACGATTCGCTACTCATGGAACGTTTTAATGAGCTGGTTCGAGACGATTATTCATACGGAGTTACAGAATCAGGCTCCGTGAGCAAGTCCAACGGAATTCACCTAGAAACTGCAAGTCCCAAAATCAGATGCCGAAAAGGAGCTGCATCGTTCGTACCTGATACTTTTGAAGTGGATACTGGGCTGGACAAGGTTAAGACTGAAGATAGTAAGGATCAGAGGAAGAAGGAAGGCAAAGCCAAATAATGTAGAGTTTTGCGAAACCTGAAGAAAAAGTAAAGACTCCAATCAACAATACAAGGAAGATAATCAATAATTAATGGAATCAAGAAACGAAAGGAAGATGACTGAAACAATTAGGTAGAAACGGAACATTGATAACTTGAAAAATTGTTTAGTTATTCAGTTGAAAGTGTACTGTTTTTTTTTACAGAAATTGAAGAATGTAATCAATAATCATATCATGGAAATCATTTGGAACCAAACTCCGTGCGGTTGAGTAGCCCTGTCTGAAGTTGTGGCTCTTATCATTGAGCGATTGATAATAGAGAGATTGCAAAACGTGGGAACATGTCCAGCAAGTTCAGGATCAACATTGCTTAATTGCGATCTATCCACCATGGAGATCACACCCAAACTGGTAAGTGCGAGGTTTTTAATCTTCACCACGTGAAAAAGCTCTAGAAAATTTGTATCACAATTCATTTTTCCTCCAGGTGCCAGAAAAGGGCATCTTCAGCCCCGGCGGTTTCCTTTCCCAGTTCCGACCGCCATCCGAAGGCCCGATTACACCATGTATTGCTCAGCGAATGGGTTGGAAGCGTCCACGGTTGAACAAGTTGCCGCAGTTACTGCCGGCGACCAAATACGATAACGAAGATGAAGACTGCTGGGAATTGGAAAGCTCTA
>JAQGBJ010004512.1:0-10113 GCA_034698345.1 Sphaeridia pumilis | reverse complement strand
TTGATAAGGCAGACTAGGAATAGACCGCTGGGATCAGAAGAGGAAGAGCCTTGCCCGCTACCGCTTTGGAAGACGTATAGATGGAAGGCTTGGGCTATGGAACAAGGGATCATTCCGAAAGATTCTGAGAAGCTTGAGCAAGAACAGCAGGATCTGGAGAAGAAGTATTTACAACTGGTAGTGCCCGGGAGTTTGAAGTCTGATTGGGACAGCTGTAGTACTGGAGTGGATGAAAAGAATCTTGAGGAGGTTCTAGAGAGGTTGAAGATACCCCCAGATGCTAAAGGGACAGATTTGGGGGATTACTTGTATGATGCTGCGAATCCGGCTCCTAAAGCTTTAGCGAAGAAGTCCAAAAAGAAGAAATCTAAAAAAAGCAAAAAGTCTGGTTCAAAGAGCAAGAAGAAGGGGAAGAAGTCTCGATCGAAGAGCAAGAAGAAGAAAAAGAGCAGATCTAAAAAGAAGAAAAGTAGATCCAAGTCAAAGAAAGAGTCAAAAGAATCAAAGCCTGCTAAAAATACTGCGGTTGAGTATTGGGAAGAAGTTGAAAACTTTTCAAAGAATGCAGAGTACGGTTTCAATATTTATAAACAAACGCTAAAGTCTCA
The DNA here is from genome assembly GCA_034698345.1 of Sphaeridia pumilis. Taxonomy (NCBI): domain Eukaryota; kingdom Metazoa; phylum Arthropoda; class Collembola; order Symphypleona; family Sminthurididae; genus Sphaeridia; species Sphaeridia pumilis. The sequence continues at coordinate 9,505 of JAQGBJ010004512.1, read as the reverse complement.
TGAATATCCTGAACTACAGAAATGATTGGTTTTGTTTTGATTCGTAGAGAGCTTCATCGATTCTACAGCCCGAATACACCGATCTGCTCGTACTATCTCATTGCGGTTGGAAACATAACACATCCTATTGGCGAAGATACTTTGGGACAGAAGACGGAATCTGTCAAGTCAGAGTCAAAATCACCCAAAGGCAAGAAAAAGAAGAAACGAAGTAAATCAAAGAAGAGAAGCAGATCAAAAACGAAGAAAGGAAGCAAGTCGAAATCAAAATCCAAGTCATCTACCAGATCCGAGCCAGAATATTGCAATCATTTTGCAATGGAACAGTTTCTAGCTCCACAAACGGGCAAGTATCTCAAGTCGGAAGAACCGCATTTAGTGGACTTTGTTGATCCTCATTCGGGACTGTATCTTTGTAAGTTCGTCAGCTTTTTTCGTATTGCAAAGTTAAGAAGCTTTCATTTCATGTCTATTGTTTACTTCCAGTTTCTGATTCCTGGACAAGCCAAAACATACTGCTTTCTTTGGATACTGTCGATAATGAAGATATTGAAGTCATCAATGATCAGATCACAGGTAAAGTTCTGAGATCGGAAACCTAATTTATAATGTCTTAACTTACACAATGCGATTTGCAGGCACGGATCACGGATCTCAAAAACTATTACCGAATGTCAAGCATTCAACAACATTTGTTATAATGATGCCATGGAATCTATTCAATCCAAATCCAAACTCCAAAGCATTCGTAATGACATCAACTGGAAACTCCAAGACTATGAGAATCAGCCTTCCACCGGGGTAACCATCAACTTCATTACGTACTGAAGATTCCATAAACAAACTGTCTACTTCAATATTTACGTTTTCCAGGAGACATGTATTCCGTCTATGGATATCAAGCTCGAAGCGTGCTTCCATTAAAGCGATTCAAGATCCAGACTCCAAACTTGCAGGCTCAGGAGCAGTTGTTCGCATTCTATCGAAGCCTCCAATCTACATTGGATCCAGCACCAAAGTTCAGGATTTGATGAGCCGGCCACCAGTGTTATTCCTGCATCTTTGTGGTAACTATTTTTGTCTCTCCTAAGTTGATAGTACTTCCGATTGATGCTTGTGTACACCAAATTTTTGATTTTGCAGACCAGCTATCTCGTGCTATTTGGGCCCTTCTCCTGTCCTTTGGCAAACGGAAGCTGATGAATTACTCCCTCCAACATCTCCGAGAATCCTACAGACCCAAAGTCTGTGGCTGGGCTAAAGAAGTACCACGTGGCGTACTCCATGAATGTTTTGATCAAGCATTGTTACACGTCCTGGAGGCTGCCAACAGTGGACCGTTTGGCAAGTGGACTGTTCTTGCCCTACGAACGTTGTTATTGAATCCAACGGTGATTAGCGAAAATTTAACGATTTTTTCAAGTCCTTCTTGCGATGTTAAAGATTATTTGTCTTTTTTTGCAGCTGGGACGAATTCCCTTGGTTGACCCAGAAGAAGTTACGACACTCAGGTAACGATGACAATGCATTTAACTTAACCAGATGATTGTTAACCCATGGCGTTTCACAAACACTTTTACAATCTTCAACAGGAGAAGGCCATGCAAATACGTTGAGGGACCACAGGACCTTAAACGGTAGAAACCAAATTCTCAATTAGGTCTGCATGTGTTTGAGATAACGCTTTAACGTTAACGTTCTGTTTACACAGCAAAACAAAGGCCAACCTCGACATTTGCTCACACCTGCAAGTCGCTGCGGCAATTGAGATACAACGCTTTTACCGCGGTTGGCGAGTCCGACGCTTATTCAACCTCCGCAAAAAATCTGACCCAAACTTCAAACATGTTGAACAAGGTGTCCGCAAGATCACGTATTTGCTCGCGGCCAACCTTGGAGCCCATTCGTTATGTGAGCGGAAGTCCGACAAGGTTTTGTTTCCTCAACCGCCGGCTTGGTGTGCTGAAATTGTGTTGTAAGTTTTACTTTCATTGGGTAATGCAACAGTACAGAACGGCTTCACTGAACACGTGTTATTGTCATGTTTTCATGTAGAAAACTACTGGGTGACCATCCTGCTCTACACTCCAAGTACCACGTGAACAAATGGATGCAAAATTACGGGTCGATTGATGAAATTAAGGGATTGGTACCAAAGTTTGATGCTTGTTTTGAATGGGCGCCGTTCTTGTGGACTACGATGAATGTCAAAGAGGTATAATAACTAAATGCGAATTCAAGTGACTTTGCTGCTCGAATTAACTTCATTCTGTATTCTACAGACGACCGTACATCATATAGAACTTCATTTAGAGCCCAACTTCATCCCGCGTGACGTCTTTTTGACCATCATCAACAATGACACACTGGAGCAAGTACCAGTGCCCAATGGAATTACATGGACTGGGTCGCTAGAAGCCAATCAAGTTAGATGATGAACCAGAATATTCTCAAACTGAAAGTGCTCGAATCTTGAACGATGTACATGTATTTCTTACAGTACGGTTACACAATCATGGCTTACAAAACATATGACCCTGAAGTTTGCAAAGGTCAAGAAGGACCCAAGGAAGAGCAGTCTTGGTCCTTCAGGAAGATATCAGAGATTACTGATTTGTCGAGCTTCAACATGGAAAAGTCCAAGGAAAAACAGGAGCCACCGGCTTTGGAGCTGCAGCAGTTTCAAGGGTATTATTACCCGAACGAAGACAATTGCGTTTGCAGGTTAGATTGCCATTGGTCTTAATCGTCAGTTTCTCGAACTTCAGTGTACGTCTGTTTACAGGTTCGAGATGGAATTCCTAGACTTGAAAGTACCAAAAGCCTTCGCCCTTCGATTCAAAGCTGGCGCAGCAAACCATGATGTGAAGTTGCTGATTCGAGCCTGGAACCAGAATGAGGCTGGAGGAAGCCAACTGTTATTTGAACGGGAATTTGGACCTGAAACCATAATTCCTGCAATAGCTCTAAAAAGTATGGTTCTGGAACCTCGATAGTTACTGAACAAATTCAGGATTTTTAAAAACTTTAGTGTTTTTGTAGAAGCAGCGGAATCAGAAGTCGGAGCAGGAGACTTCATAAAAGAGCCTACAGTAATAGTGATTTCTGTATTCGTCCTTGAAAATTCATGGAAGGTAGACGAGGACCAAGCCCAGTTCCTGCAAGAACAGTTTCAAAAGTTTTGGCAAGAAATCCCCGCTCTTCGCCATGAAGACCCGTTCAAAAGGACGTCATCAGATTTTGCAAAGAGCCTTGATGGGAGTGAAAACGATCTCGGTACGTACTACATCCGTCATTCAACCACATACTTTATCAACCAGCAAAAATACAGAGATTTCGATTACAGATGAACTATCAACGTTACCAAAGATGTCTCTGATTCCGCTGGTTCAGGATCAGGAAGCCAGCGATCAAGAAGAACCAGAAACAACAGAGGCCACAGAAATGCACTCAGCTTCAACCGTACCATCAGCAATCGAAGATCTGCAGCCTCAACCTTCAGTCGAAGCAGACTTAACAAACGCTGAAGGATCCACATTAGCTCCAGTGGAATCTCGCTTGCCCAGTCTTGGAAATGAATCAACTTACTCTATCAACTTCCAGTTCCCTCCAAAATCCACTACGACTTCTGAAAACCTCACAGTTCATACCGGCACCGAAGCAACTTTTGAAATCAAAGAGCTCACTCAGCCTCACTGGACCATGGAAGTCCTCCTTCCAGCCGATACAGAAGCTGTCTTTCGAAACAACCTTCGTGAAATGCAACAAAACATGTCTCGCTACATCGACATCTTCAAAGGCGGCCTTGTCGAGTCTGAGGAAGACCCGCGAATAATGCGAATGTGCGTCGAATTCGACAAGGAAGAACATTTGGCAGCTAATGGAGCTTTCAAAAGTGAGGCCCTGATTTGTATTTCAAATTGTTACTTATTGATATCCTTGTTAACGCATTATCATTCACAGTCGCTGACGACGGCAGCCAAGCCGGCGAGGACGAGGAGGAGGAATCGCTTGAGTACTCGACCAAGGACGAAGCTCAAGTTGAAGTTGAAGACGCTTTCTCTCTCAAAATGTACGTTTTACTTACTAATGGCAAACCTTTTCGTGATCTGCCTTTTTTATGTAACAACACATGTCCTTTTTTATCCCAACCTTATCATCCTGATATGGCACATCCTGTACATGACAGTCGCTCGGCTATCGTATATCTTTCTGGTATATTCGTCTCATATCTAATTTCTTTCTCTTTTTACAGCAAAGAAGCTTATGGATGTCTACAAAACAGTACTCAACATAACAAAATATTACAAGTTTGTGGACCTCCGCTCATATGGCTTGATGCTGAGTGCAGCCCAATGAAGGGCCAACCAGGGAACGAAGTGTCGCAAGATCAACCTGAGCCCACACAAGTATTACCTGAAATTCACAATGTATTGGCAAATGCAGCATCTCATTTACACGATTTTCTATTATTACAGATTGATCCACCAACAACTCCAGCAGAACCTGATGAACCAATCTTCGAAGTCCAAATACCGGTTACGACTCCCAGCAGGCCTTCAGCTCCAGCTTCAGCAACTTCAACCACCCCAAAACCTCCACAACCCACAGCTTCCAACACCTTCGAAGAAGTCAAGCCTGGTCCTCGACGAAGAAAAACGCTAGCTGATTTCGTCGTGGGGTCGTCTCCTCCTGCTGATACCAAAAGGAAGTCTCGAACCAGTCGGAAATCTTTGGCAACTAAAAGCAAGCCTAATTCCGAAGAATCCATCTCCACAACGCTCCAGATCGATACTCATCGTCCATCAATGCCGTCCGAACTCGCTAAACGAATGTCAAGGTTCCGGCCCTAGAACCTCAGCTTGGAGCCTCAAATCTGCCGATACTTCAAAGTACTTGCAACGTTTAGCTCAAGATTCAGATGTAGATTACGATGTATGCGCTGAGGAGCCATTAATTTTAATGCACTGCGTTACAAGATGTACATTAGCGTGAGAGACTCAATCTTTGAATCTTGTTCATTTCAGCGTGAAATGCGTTTCATGCATCCTCGGCCACATTGAGCGGAAGGAAACCACGTGCCGCAATAAGAGCAGATTATATTTATATATAGTCGTAGTCAAGTCCATTGTTTTCGCCAATTTGCTCCATTTGCCAAATTTCCTCTTGTGTGTATATAGACTTATCCTACGAAAGTAAGTTAGTTTTTACACTTTTCGCATGTTATTCCACCACCAGCCCGACCGTAACCACGCACCAGACATTTTTACTTTACACATGCAAAAACTTTTACTTGTAAACTTTCCAACTTTTTCCCTCAGCTCATTTCCCAATTTGTCTAATTGCACTATCATTTGAGTCAGTGAATATTACCTTTACTGCACATTGTACAATTTTTGACCTTTTCTGTGCTCAATTTGCCGTGAGTCAACAACAATGTAATCGGAATTGTAGCTCCAATAACTGTTATCTCTCTACTAAAGCTAAACTGTTTATGACATGTATTTGCCAATTCCACAGAATCAGATCACATTTCAGAAAATTGATATGCAACTATGCAACTGCATTCTGTACTTGTATTTGTATATAATTTCGCAACTCGTTTTTAATTTCCTGTTTGCAAAAAATACATGTATAGTCCGATCATGACCCTATTTGATGTACATACTTGTAATGGATTGCCCTTACATAAACGGCATCATTTCACCTGTATACGTTTGTCTTCTGCCTATTCTTGGAGCTTGTTGGGAAAACTTGTTTTTAATCAAAACTGCATTCGATCTGTATGCACATTTTTGCAATTGTTTCTTACCAAACTTTTAAGTACTACTTGGACCCATCAATCAGCAGGGAAACTCGTTTCCGTTAACCGTGTTAATGCTAGTTTGTATTGGACTTGGAAGGACGAAAGTCGATTAATGTACATGAGTTTGGCTAATAGTGGACAAGGTGTGATGAATATTGCGAATCTATTGTCTTGTAGCCCTTTAAGCTTCTTTATGCCTTGTTCATTGCCATGGCCCTCTGCTCAAGTGTATTTTAAACTTGATCTCTGTTTGAGGTCTTACTTAATTAAGCGCGCGGCGCGCCTCGAGCTACTTGTAATGGCGCTTGTAGAAAAAGTCCATTAAAGTGGACACATCGTCAGCCAGCTGTACATGTGTGTGACAAACGTGTTTTTCGCAATGTCGCTAACAATAATCTACTCGATACAGCTTTCAGCTCCTAATATACTCTCAATTTACAATCTCAAGGTCTTTGTCTGACTGTCGCAAGCTGGTTTTGGCAAGCTGCTATTCAGAATGAAGATCAATTATACTTTTAACACTTTCCTTGCTATTTTTAAGACCATTGCACAGAGACATTGTAGCTATTGTGCGAACTTGAATTCAGGTATTACGTGTACGTCATATACAGAAGTTGCTGAATAATGGCCATAGTTCCTATTCTGACTGATTACACTATTGACTACCGTAACGCTATAGCTATAGAACCTTACGGCATCCAACCAAACAAGGTATTCACAAGATACGCATAGGTAAACACCACGTACCCTTAAAGATCACGTACAAACAATAATGGCAATGAATTTATGTGTATTAATGGTGGCGGCAAGAGAAGCGAGCAAGCAAGCTTCTGCGGCTGAAGCCAGCAATTGGCGAGATTCTTCAAGGGGCTCGCTTACATGGCTGATGCTGCGGTTAAGGTACACGGTATATAACGACAATGTCGAGAATCCCTTTTCTCCACTCAAGCCATACTGCCACCACTGTCAGTCAAGGTAAATGCGAAATTGTATTAATAACTTGGCATTCGAAGAAACTGGCTCATTTTCACTTGGGAAACGGCGGTAGAAATTTGGTAGTTTTGCTGGCGCGGATGATGACGACGCAGTGTCCACAATTGTGTCAGTTGAATTGATAGTAATAACGTGCTTCATCATTGAATTTAGCGGGGAATGACGACGCCGGTGGTTGTGTTGCGGTTTGCTTGTTGAAAACGTTGCAGTTGGATGCAGCGGGCTTGTATCGAGTGGTCGAGAACAAAAAAACTGTCGCACGACTTTTGAGAAGAATCGACGTGGAGATTGGTATCAGTTGGTGTTGTTTTTGTCGAATTTAGAGCTGTCAGTGTGTCTGCTGTTGACAAAACAAAGTTACAAGTGAGTCAAAAGTTTGAAGGAATGAAGGAAGGGAAAAGTGATCATTGTACGTACAACCAGTGACAAACATGACCTGATGGACATGGGCAATTGGACGAATTAGTTTGGTGAAAAACCCGGGAGGGTTCTTTTCTGAAGATGCTAATACCCGTATACAAGAAGTATGAGGTTTCCGCATCAATTTTACTACTACAGTATTCTAGTCATTCTTGGAGTTTTTACATGTGGTGAGTCTGAAATAGAGCAAAAGTCAAAGCAATGTTTGAAGTAGAGAAACTTGATATTTGAATGGCTATTTACCTACAGATCATGTCGTCAGTTTCCGAAGTAAAGTCTCCAGGAACCCGGATCACATCCGGTTCTTCATGTACGACCCGCTGTAAGTTGGCTGATTCCAGAATCTAATAAGAACACATGATTAGGTTTTCTTTCTTGTCATTCATCAATTACTGTGGTTATTGCAGCAATCGGGAACTTTACCAAGGCTACGAAGTCACAATCGGAGATGTACACGGTATGCTCCAATCGTCAATGCGAGCTGATTACCCAACCAAGATCCTCATCCACGGTTTCGTACACAATTACACCTGTTGGTTTCCTCAGGAAATTAAAGATGGTGGGTAGCAAGTAGCAGGAGTGGAAGAAAAGCAGATGTTGTTGTTGTTATTTTCTCTTTTGATGATTGCTGATCTTGATTCTTTCTTGATGGAGTGTCAGTCATTCAGTCTGTGAGCAAAGCAAGAAAAATGCATCTGCACAATCTCTTGCTCAGATCTATATTAAAAAGAGAAAATGCAACAAGTGCAAATTAGTTGCATCCATTCACCCGTTATCAAGGTTAATTCAATTGCATCCTCCTTTACTTTTCAGCTTACTTCGACCATGGTTTCAATTACAACATTATCGTTGTCGACTGGGGCCCGCTGTCCACCCCTCGGGGCATGATTCCCTTTTCTTCAGTTGGATACCCAGCAACGATAAAGAACGTCCCGATTGTCGGCTGGAAACTTGCAAAGTTTATCTCATTTCTTAGAGATGTTTTCAACCTGGATCTCAGTTCCATTCACGTCATCGGGTTTAGTCTTGGTGCTCATATTGCTGGTGATGCTGGGGAGAGACTGTTTTGGAGATACGGGCGGAAGCTGGGGAGGATCACAGGTAAACATTTTCATTCGTCACTTTTTCATACGATTCAAAGACCGCTATCACAAACTATTCGCACTTGTATTGCAGGTCTTGATCCAGCTGGTCCCTTCTTCGCCACCGGAAAAGTAGGAAGAAGACTGAGACGTACTGATGCCAACTTTGTCGATGTTGTCCACACAAATGCTGCCTTCTACGGAAGTTTTGGGATACTCGGCGACATTGATTTCTACGTCAATGGGGGTTTTCATCCGCAACCTGGCTGTGGATTCAGTGGTAACAAACCATTAAACATAAATTCTACTAAAATCTACCCATCGATCAAAGTTGATACATCTAATGAACTTACATTTCGATATTTCAGCTTCCTGCAGCCACTCTTCAGCATCCATGTACTTCAAACAGTCCATTGGAAACCCTTACATAGGAGCTTGCAAATGTGATCCTCTCAAGTTTTATACACGCTTAGGATGTAGGTGTACGGCTCTGACTGTCTTTGGCGATGCAGCAAGACCCGGGTAATCTAAAAGTCTTCAATTTACGAAACATTCAATCAATTCAACCAAACATTTGTCATTATTATTTGTTTTGATTATTGAAACTAACCTGATTTATTTTTCAAATCCACAGTCCTTACTCGGGAAAATTCTTTGTCAAAATGCGTCGAGAAGGAAACACGGGAAAATACGTCTGCTAATCCAAATTGTGTCTTTAGTTCCACAAATTATCTTGTAATTTATACGCCAAAGTATTACTTTCAAGTTTTACAAACCGAACAGTATTGTACAACAAAAGAGTAACTAACTAGAATTTACAACTCTTTTCGCTATACAACACAACTATTATATCAGAACACGTTACGTATACCATATACGGATAAAAATAGCATTTTAAACCAAAGATGAAATCAAAAACACGAATTTTAGAAAAAAACGAAAAATGAACTCGAAAACACGAATTTTTGAATGTCAACAACATGAAAATCTGACAGCAACCGCGGTTTTCTCTCGCAGTAGTTTTCGCCGTCTTTGTTTACGTCCGCGTCATTACTCTTCCGCTCGCTAGATGGCGCGCGGTGGCAAAGTGGTTTGCTTACATCTCCTTGAACGTTTTCACTGACTGATGCATTGTGCATTCAGCTCTTCTGTTTCTCTGGCTTCTGGATCGTCAGCTGTTTCCAACTAATCGATACCATTTAAA
>JAQGBJ010004511.1:0-7500 GCA_034698345.1 Sphaeridia pumilis | reverse complement strand
CAAGTGTGGTAAAGTTGGTTGGTAGTGAATCGAGAGTCTCATTGATTTAATCAATGTTACTTAGCATATGAATCCGTCCGCAAGCTTAATATCTAAAGGAGACGTCGACGAGATCAACTTGTCTTTTGAACAAGGAGGTCTGGATTTTGGAGTGGTGTGTCTGAAGAAGAAGCAGCTTGAGTTGGTGGAGTTGTCGTCGTCGTCGGCGGCAGTGACTTGTTGTTGTAGATAGAGAACGTTAAGAATAATGAGTGTGTCTTGGTTGGCGTAACGGCGTTATTGGCGGCGGCGGAAATGGCTACAGGGAGTCATTATAACGGGCTCAAGTTTTGCGTCCAAAAGCCACAGATCCCTCGTCGTGATGTATTACAAAGGTGGTCGAATATAGCCAGAGCTGCTACTTGAACGAGGTTCAAGAAATTTGTGTGGCAAGGATTGAGCGCCCAACATCTTAACTTAATTACCCGGTAACACCGGCTCCAAGTGCGTATATGGCTACGCCGGGACTGACTGAGATGTAATATATTCATGTTGTGGGACATGGAAGAAATTTGGAGCGAATGTTGTAATGGTAGAAAGCAAGGACCAAGGTTGCTGCCGAGGACGCCAGAATCCCTAGCAGATTTCGACTAACTAAAGCTACAATATACGTCGAAGAAGCTGAAGAAGAATAGCCGTGTGCATCGTATGGAACAAAGAGTTTCTGATGGCCTCAATTAGGCTGAGAAAGTCTGATTGAGTAAGTGGAAGATGGGCAAAGAAAAAGTGGAGGAGAGAAAAGAGGCGGTGAAAGTTGGTTTGTCTTGTATAGTATAGGCAATATAGCCGTTGATCCCAATCATCATTAGAGACTTGGATTGATGAAAGTGAATGGGCGGTGGGAAGTAATGGGGATTAGTGGGAATTTTCGGAATCTTTTTTTCCAGCCAAATTGTACAAGTAACTTGCAACTATAAATAGGTGTATATATATTGGATTGAGGCTTCTTTACAAGACCAGAAGAGCTTATAGAGCCTATGGCCGCTGCTGTGGTAAAATTCTAGAAAATGGTGCTGAATCCAGAATGTTTGTTGGCTTCAAATAGAAACAAAAGCGTGTAACATTTTCATTTGTTTTGACAAAAACTCTGTCCTTGTTATGTTTGTGACAGGAATTTATATTTTGGATGTTTTAATGAAAGGAAGACGACGTCGTTGTCGTCGGCTGGTTGATGTCGTATGACAAATTGTAGAAGGATTTCTTTGCGAGGAAGCAAGTGTCGGCGTGGGACGTGTTATTGTTTTTGTGCCACGGCCATATGTTACGGTAATTTGGGAGGAAAAAGTTGGAGAAATAAATTACGCGGGAGACATAATTTTTCAAAAATGTTTAATGTCATGGCGTGAGATTCGCAAACGGTGGCTCTGCTTTGGCTGGGCCTATATCGCCGGGTGTGGATGTCGTCTAGGATTTGCATAAATTCACAATATTAGCTGTAGCCGTGGTGAAAGGATGACTTTTGGAATTATTAAACGGCTGAGAGAGAGAGAAAAGAGCACCGGCGTTTCAACCAACTTTGTGGATACTTGGCCCGGCTGGAACAACAAATAACGACAAAGAAAGGAAAAGAGATAAAGGGAACGGGAGGAGCAGAAGCGTTCAAGACAAAAGCGAATAAGCGAGCGGATTTATAACCACGGAGAAAAGGGCTTTCTGTAAAAGAGAGAACAAAGTTTTAAATGGAACAAAACTATATGTTGTTTGTACGAGTTTTGTGGAAAAGCGTCGTCGAGAGCGCGTTAGTGGTGGCGGTGAAAGCAACTACTAGAAGCTCCTTCTGCAACCCTGCAAGCTTTTGTTTGTGTGTGGTCGAGTAGGTGTATTTCTGGTTTTGCCATTTGGTGGTAAAGGGTAGCAGCAGTTGTTCTTGTCCCTATTTTCCACCACCAACTCGTCTAAAGACGGACGTGAATTGTTATAAACATAACAGCGTTTGCGGCAAGAAACTGTGGGATCAAAGGGACACGGCAATACAAGACAGGAAGCAAAATGCTGGAAAATGCTTTCCCTTTAAAAAGACAAAAGAGGTTGAGGAAAATAAGAGGAGTAAAGGGAATCATACAAATTGCTACAACGAGGAACGTGACTATGTAGACAAATTTTTCAACAACCACCTATAAAATCAATTGAATCCAAAAAATGTATCTTGTTTGCCATGTTAAATTGATGCTGCAGGATTTGAGCCCAGCGACGTCCAACGATGAAACAAGGCCAAAAGAGGCACAAGGGGAAATTGGCAAAATGGATAAAAATTGTTCAAATTCTTTGGACCCTCGTCCTATAGTAGTCTTGCTTCGGATGATGTATTGTTGTTGTTGCTTATGGGCCGTTGTAGACGCCTTGTGAATTGTGTGGATGGGAGGAAGCCGGCTGGGGATGAAACACATATAACAAGCACCAGCTTGGGCATATGGACTTGGCCATTTTGTGTATTCCGAGCGGGTTTTTGTATTATGTCCAAATCCTGGCGTTGATCCGATGTAATGCCGGCTGACGCGCTCCTGGTCCTGGAAAAAGATGCTTTTTGAACCGCTTCAAAAAAAGTCTCTTGGGGGTCAAAAAGCAGGAGCAGCCGGAAGAGACACATGTATAGGGAAAAAGATGGCGGATGAGGCGGCAAGAATAATAACAGCGTTAAAGCTGCAAAATTGTAAACACACGTAGAGAGTCACTTAGCGGCGGAGGACAGATGGCGCTGCAGAGTGTGGGGTAGCTGCAAAAACAAGTGTTTTTTGGCAAGGTAAACATTTTCAAAAGCCATAAATAAAGCTGGAAAAGTAAGGTCGTATATAGAGCATATACATGTATATTATGTAAGTAACTAGTAATTCGAGTGGTGCATGTTAGAAGCAAGTGAGTGCTAGAAAGGCTAGCAAAAACATGGAGCAAGTTTTGGGAGGACGAAAGGCTTTTCAAAGTCGATGATCGAGTCGTCGATTCAAGTTAGCTAGCAAACTTGCTCATAGTCTCAATGTGTACACAAACTCGTTGCTTCTACTGATAAAGAGGAGCTAAGAATAACATGGTCGGAGTAAAAATAACATTGTGTGTAGGCAGAGAGCAAGACATTGAACAAGAAGCAAAAGTAAATTCAGGCATGATTTTTTTAAAAAATTGTTTCATTCATCTCACCACCAACTACAATTAATTCATGAAACAATACTGAAAAGTATTTTTTTTAAATGAGTCCTTGTTTCATATAAAAAGTTGCAAATATTCGCAAGGTCTGTGAGCCTATTTTCGTGTGTGAGAAGAGCAAAAGTGTAGATTCAGTACCTTAAAAGAGCATGGAATTGTATGCACTTGTAAATAGCAAACATACACACACACAGTCTAATATACAGCGACGGAATTAGCTATAAAAGGAGAATAAATTTTGAACGGCAATGACTTTAATGGAGGTGGCAAGAGGAAATATCATCAACAACAACTTTCACTAGCGATTCCAGCCGTACTACAGCCAAACAACTGACTCGAAGCTCCAAAAAGTACTACTTCTACTCCTGCTCCCATTACCGCCAACGTATATGTTCGGTAATGGGGAATTGGAATGTTGTGTGAACTGGGAAACGGCCATCTTTTTGTCTATTTCCAAGGACGCACCATGTGCGCTTAAGCATGTTCATGAGGAAATTCTAGACTTTAATGTCCGATTAGAAATAAGTGAACAGATGTGACTAGTTGACTCTGTCAATTTACAAGAAGCAAATTTGGAGGCAGTTCTTGGATCAGCAGCTCCCTTTGGTATTGACTTTTACTCTGACAAATTTTGGCTATCTTGTTGGTAGATTAGAGGAGACAGTATTTGTGTACTTTTGCTTAATCCTTATGTTACTTGTGTAGTTTTTGCCTTGGTCTGTGGACACAGGTAAAAAGTCAAGTTGAGATTTATTGTAGAGCCGGTTGAAAGTTTTGGCTCACTTGATAAGAAGATGGGTGACAGGGCAAGGTTTCGGGAGATGAAACAACAAGTTAAGAAGCTGTCCAAGAAAAAGAAGAGTCTGCCAAAGTTTGTTTGAAACAAGTAAGTTGTTGCAAGTCAAGTTTCTGTTGAAAAGGGCATGTTGCTTGGTTGTTGGTGGGGATGTTTTGGCTGGTTGAAAGTGGCGCCGGGAGAGGTAAGCGACAGGTGACAAAATTCCCATGCTGGGCTGATAATTGACAAAGGATGATAGGATTAAAAGTGAGGTGAAAGTACAAGAGGGAGAAAGCGGTTTACCGTTGAGCAGGAACTGATTTAAATTTTGGAAATGCGTGTGGGAAAGGGAACTTCTTTGCTAGTGCAGCCACGTTTCTAGTGCTCCTCCACACTCGTTGTAATGGTATCAAAGGAGGCCAAAACTGGTGTAAATATATTCTGAAATATATAGCACACAGTTACAAAGCATAAGACGACGATGACAAATGATAAAATTTATTAACGTGGAATATCATGAGGTCATGGCAAGAAGAAGAAGAAGAGTGAAGAGAGCGTTTTTCCCAGTCTCTTGTAGCGGGAACCGGCAGAGTTGCTCGCATCGGAACTTTGTATTCGAAGGAATTCTCGATTAGCTCCGGCGGATAACTAATGACTTTGAGAAGGAAATGAAAGATGATATTAATTTGTGAAGAGAAATTGTCCTTGTGTCTCGTAAGGAAATGAGTGAGGAAATGTTCAAGTTTGCGGCTAATGCTATAACGTCAGTAATTGAAATAGAGCGCCAAAAGATTCGTCGTCGAGAGAAAGGAAGAAGAGTGAATTAAAGGGACTTTACTTTGGCAGAGGTTAAATTGCAAATGTCTTGGACTTGTTTCACTCGTTCGAGGTGTACAAGGACGGAGGTTAATTATCATCTTGAGTGGAAGACATTAGAGCATCCAAAGATGTGATGATGATGATGATGATCGAGATGGGCAAGATAAAGAAAAAGGGATGTGATTTCAAGATTGGAGCAACTTGAATCAAGGCAAGAAGAAAGGGAGGGAATAAAAGCTGGTGGTTTTATGAGCTCATTAATTACACGAATAATTATAAGACGTTTTCTTTATACAGTTTCCTTGCTGGGTATATTTGTATACTGTTGAATTTGAAATGGTTGTGTGTGTGTGTGGGTGGGAGTTTGTGTGCAATGGAACGGAGTAAATAGGACAAGAGTAAGAAGAATCGCGGGGGAAATGTGAATAATGTGAAAAACTCTTTTCCATGTTCTCTCTATAACAAAGACTGAATGGAGAAAAAGACGGAAATGGTAAAATTGTTAAGTTTGTTGGAGATGTGAGAAGAGCAATTACTTTGAAATGCAGTAATAATGGCAGTTTGTGTCGGTTGGCGGGAAGAAGAAAGACAATAGTAAAAGTTGGTGGGGGAAAAGAAAAGGTTAAATAAATAGGTGGCGGCGATGGAGAAGAAGGTTGATTGGTGAAGGGACGAGATTTGGGATGTGATCCTCATACTGATTGCCTGGAGAAAAGCTGTGAGTTGATGAGGACAAGTCAGTTTATCTTTGAAATGCAATCCCTGGGCGACAGAAAACGATTTTTCCCCACCCGCTCATGTATAACGACTTTCAAAGGGGAGGCGTGAGGAGAAATCGGAAAAAGCAGGTGAAAAGAGGACGCCGACAACGTCTTGGAGAAACGTGTGGTAATGCTTGTCGACGGTGAAAAAATGAAAGAGTGTGAACTTACAACCACTGGTGCTAACGCGAAAGAAGTACAGCAATTTCGCCGTTAAATGAAATACAAGGAGCTTCGAAGTAAAGCGAAGATTGATGAGGGTCAGGTCAATTAATTTAGAGTCAGGCCAGTAAGTAGTAGACAAGCTTTTTATTCTGCGAAATCCAAATATTTTGTAATTTCCCAGTAGAAACTGTTGGCGATTTTTGTTAAAAACTTTTGGGGGATCAGCAAGTAAAAAAGTTGTATTGGGGGTTAAAATAGGGCAAAGATGGATTTGGAAGGAAATGATTTTGTATTGTGGCAGTTGATGTTGTTGTGTTATTTGTGTGTATGTGTGGGGGTGATTTTGATTGAATTGGACAATTTTCCAGCTGTCGAATCTTCCATATGTCTTGGTGGACAAGTAATGGAAAAATTGTGGAGCCTGGTTCTCTATGCACTATTTCTTCACTCCTATAGAATAGTTGCTTTCGAAAAAAACAGTCTTTTTCTGTGTCGTACCCAAGAGCTTTACAGGGGGAAAAGAAATGACTTGGAAATAAGTTTCCTCCAAGTACATTCACATACTTTCACCACCGTCGAAAATCAACCGCGCAGGTAACTCTTTTGGGAAAAAGTTCAAGACAAACAACAAGAAGGCTGCTTCTCCTCTCGCCGAAAGTCCTCAAGGCTTCGCCTGATTATCATCAACTTGTTTGAACCCGGATATAGGAATCAATAATAAGAAAAGTTTTTCTTTGGAAACGTACACAAGCTTCAGGAATTTAAATTGCAAATTCTGTCCCCATAAGAGTCCGTCTTGTGTACACTTTTTTGAAAAGTGGCCCGGATAGAATTACAAACGTTTTATCCGGGTAAATTACAAGATGCGAATTTTGTTATGTACAATTGAAACTCGCTAAAAACTTGTTCGGACGCTGCTGCTGGAACATGTACATTTTTGTGTACACTGGTTGCGAATGTACTGCGTGAGTTTGCTATTCTTCCCGTATGTTGTTAATTTGGCTGGAAAGGCTCTAGACAAACTAGACAAAAGGAAGAGAGAGAGAGAGCTTCTTCTTTTTGCTTCCTTGCTTGTTTGCCATACGTATATAAAATGTACACACTTGAGAGATTCCGTATGCTGTGAGGTCTTGTCCTGGGAGGCCAAAATGTTAAAATGTCGGTCCGTCGCTGTGAAAAGTATTAAAAGCGCGGGTGTATGTAGCCAGATACTTATTAGGTGTATTTGTTCCGTCCTCGTCATCCTCGTTACATGTCGAGAACAAAGGACGTAAACGGAATTTACATGAAAAGTATTTCCGACTTGACTTTAATATTTGTTCAGTCGAGAGTTTGTTGGTTGGGGCGGCTACTTGAGTGTCCAAAAAGTACTAGTGTCCGAACAAGAATACTTTGCAGACTTTGAAAGCTAGTCGACTGAGAGCAAATATAATATTTTCTTGTAATTGGGTCGAGCGATTTTCGTTGTAGTGGTACATATATAGTGGTCTACTTGATATTGAAGTAGTAGGTTTCACCAGATATATTTACACAAGGTGTATTTTGGGACTAATAGGCTTTGGTTTTGTGTGTGTGACTTTTGAAATGGTAGGTGGAAGTTGTGCTAGACGGTTAATACCATTTAGTCTGGTTCAGTTGGTCGTTGGCGTTTGTTGACTCGCCTTTGGTTGGCCAACTTTGGCAAGAAGAAACAAACAAAGTAATTATGAGAGAAAGACTTTTTAGAGACAAAAGGGAAAAGGTTAGAGGAGAAACTGTGAATGGATCCTGATGGGCTTACAAAGGGATAAAAGGTAAAGG
>JAQGBJ010004510.1:0-10115 GCA_034698345.1 Sphaeridia pumilis | reverse complement strand
AGAAGCATGAGAGAAGGGTCGGCGGATTCTGAAGAAGCCTCGGATAGAGTACAAGCCCCGAACTTCAACACGTTAAGTGACGTCGAAAGCTGGAGGTCAAGCACTGGTAGCGACCTAAGTGCTAGCATGAAGAATTCTTCAATGACGACTGGAGCTGATAGAGACGGTATCATTGTGCCGAAAAAGCAATTCAAAACTAATGAGGAGAGACTTGAGGTAAGCTATAGTGATTCTGCCAGATTTTGCACAAATTTTACTGTATCAGATCAGATTAAAATGGTGCGGTTTTCTTCTGCAGGCGATCGGAATGGCTAATAATATCGGAATCTATCAAGCTTGCATCTACTACGAAGTCTCTGAACAGACGATTAGACGATGGATCAAGTGCGAAACTCTGATTCGAGCGATGGATCCTATCGAACGTAAATATTACCTTCAACACCACAACGTTCCGGAGGAGGTCAAGGAAATGCTGGCGAACTACATAAGGACGGTTGAAGACTTCTGGCCCCTAAACATCAAAGACGTTAAGAACCGACTTCGATGCTTTTCAAGAGAGTTAGGCTTTCCGTCGTTCGCGGCTGTGCCAGGATTGCACACTTTTCTGCGAGCATTCAAAGCTGAATATAAGCTTGAAGGGTCCTTTGTTGTGAATTGATTGAGCTTTAGAATGCGGATAGGTTTGCAATAAGACTTGGTCATGATGGATTGTTTGTTATGAGTTCCCAAGGAGGTAAAACGATTACTTGATTCAAGTTTCATGATATCGTTAGATATGACTAACGTTAAAAATATAGGTTGAGTTGATGGTATCTATGTCAAAGATCTCAATAAGCTAGGATGTCTGTAGACCTCTCTGTGCAGACTCAAGAAAAAATTTATTGAGGTATGAGGAAATTCTATATAACTACGTATGTACCTGATTAAGTTCAGTTAGAGATGTTTTATCAGAATGGTGCAATAAACGAAATTTTTGCTTGAAAAGGATCTGACTGAGTGCCTCCTAGTTATTGTTGACTTTAGCGTTTAGTCTTGTGAAGGAAGGTCCTTGTGCGGATAGTTTCGATAGATTGCGAACATGTTTGTACTTACTGTTTGATAGACTTTACCGTTCAAGTTAAAGCACCGTAAATTGCATTCTCACTTATCTAGTAAGTTTTATCAGTGCATAGGATTCTTGTTGTTATTCCGAGCAAGTGGATCAGCTGGTAGTTTTTGTTATTCTACAAACATGTTAGGACCATTTTAAATCTTTCTGAACATTTCGCTGAATCTAGTTTGAAGGGTTTAGGCAAGTTCCGGCGAAGAGAACGAGATGAGTGTGCTTGTCGACAATTTGGAAAAGGAAGGGACGGTCAGCACGGAATTCAATGGACATCGGTAAGGAACGCATCATCATGACCATGCCTAGAAAAGATACAAAATCAACGTGAGTGGCATGGCCGGTTATAATTTAATGCTTATCATGGTAAACGCAAGATCACATTCCATATAGATCAGATTGATAATTTAAGCTGAATGAGAAAAAGCTATTCGGTAGGGTTCATGACAGCCCCGGCAAACAACAATGTATGGGTGTGTTTGTCGACAATTTGGTATAGAAAAGGGCGATCAGCTATAAATTCGGTAGCTGGCTGGAATGAAAGTAAGCCCATAACCATACCTGTAATGATAGAAACTCTTGTTAGACTCGTATGGTCATTTTGAGATAAGTTACAGTCAAGATAGTGAGTAGCTTTACCTGTAGCAGCAGCAGCTTCACTGCCCTCTTCGTTGACCTCGATGAAAGCCTTCTGGATGACCTCAGAGACGAATAGTTGGCTAGCTGATTCCGGAATGCCACTGAAGTCTGCCTTGCTTTCGTCGAACATATCAGAAACGCCGAGCTGCAAGTGAGAAGAAACTGGTTTAGCTTCTGGGGTTCAAATCCACAAAATAGTGCTTTCATTAACAGCAAACACCAAAAAATCAAACCTCTTTTAGAACATCGACAAGCGGCAACTGGGCTTCAATCCTGAACCTTGGCAAGGACACTTCAATATCGCCCGAAGGTCCGAACTGGGACAGCAGATTCTCAGGCAGTTTGTTCTTAAGGCCTTCTTCAAGTTTGGTCAAGGATGTCCCTTCCTGTGGCAAGTAGACCAACATGCTAAGACGGTCGCCCTGCAAAAAATGATATAGATAGAAGTGGGCTCTCAACAACAGCAATTATGAAATGAAAAGATTGATGTGGGTTGACTATTACCTTATACGGAAGCTCAACGGCATGAGCACCAAAATCATCAAAGGAGGCATAATGGAATTTGGATTTCTTGAACATTAGGTCGACTTCAACAGTATCCTTTTCATTGATATGGAAGGGACTCTTTCTGGTATGGTCAGGGTTGAACTTCTCCTTCCACAACCCCTTGAAATAGACTCCATTGACTAGCACGATTCTGGTATCAGGTCCCAAGGCATCTACAAACACCAAAATTCCCCATTATTCATCAGTCCTTAATCTTATAATCAAGTATTCAATTACACGTGGGCGGAAATCACAAATAACGTATTCATTAGGTACTCACCAGCCGGAATCAGGTTTTGGATTTTCCCATTCGTAACAGATTCCACCCAGCCATTGATATTAGCAGCAGATTCAACATTTTGGGCAAAATCCAACTGCTCAATTTCAGCACCAAATGCAGTTTGGACGGCTTCGCTGTAGTCTTTCTTGAGTGCGAATCCCGCTTGGGAATACAGACGGTTAGCAGCAGCCAAAGTGTATCCTTCGTTCTTCTCCTATGAAAGTAACAAAAGTCGCATTGTAATTACAATTAGTCATCGTTATCATAACTCATCTCAGAAACATACACATTTCTACTCAACAGCTGCAAGCTATACCTGCGGTTTAGCTATTCCCCACAGGTCTAGATGCAGCAGTCTAGAACCTTTTTATTTCTCTATTCGACCGTGTCAACCACCGCGACAAGGTGAAAGAAACGATTGAGCACACGAGTTTTAACGATCGATATGTACGTTTCGTACACACTCCCTAATGACAGCTTGCGTTATTTACCTTCAACGAAGCCAAAACTTTGGTGTAGCCACAAACAAGAGCACAGCGGTCCGCCGGCAACTTGAAAACTCTCTCAATCTCCTCCTTGGTGCTTCCGGCCGCACCTAGGTGGGCCATGGCGACAACGGCACTAATACTGAATGGCGAATAGATAAGATTTCCAGGATTCTTTGCACGCAAAACCTACATGACAAATAGCAAAAGGAAGCATTAGTCAAACATCCTGAAGCTTTCAAATGTTCAAACATTGCCGATAGTGATTCCACTATCACTTACGCCATGCAAATCCGAAGCGAACTGAGCATTGGCGTCAGAAACGCTCTTAACTTCAGGTACTTTGAACAAATCAGCAGACATTTTGATGGGATCTGAAAGACAACCGCAGCGAGAAAACTGGTAATTCTTGGATTCCTGAAATGACAAAATAGAACCCATGTTACAAGTCGTTTTCCATTACCAAAACAAATGTCAAAACTCAAAACACCATTCACAATATTTATACTCCACGTTAACAAACAGAATTTTTACTTTGAACATAAAGTAATAAGCTGTTATAGCTACGGCAGCCCCTGGAAACCCGTGCCAAAGTTTGAAAACCATTTTTACACCTTTTCTACAACTTTCTTGATTCTAGCCACAATTTCAAGCTAAGAGCTTGGATTTTGTATCTGAACTGACTGCATTTAGCAAGTTACTGCTGTTAAATGAATAAACCGTAACAAAAACAACACAATTCACAATGAAATTCCTTGAAAATGTGACGAAAACCAAAATATTTATGTACCTTTTGACAGGACGGATAGAAACAGGTGATGCCGGCGAATGTAAACACACAGCGGAGAACAAGACTTGAGTGACTCATGCTTTGCCAAGATCTCGTCTTTTTATCGACTCTCTCGCGCTATCGCCTCTCGTAATCGTTTGAAGCGTTGCTTTTGGAGAAGAGATATTGCGAATTTGCCAAATTCGTTGGTTGCACAGTATATGACGTTGGCGAAAAGTTGCAAATATATGACTGTTTAAGTGTATACAAACAAACAATGGAAGTTGATGAGTCAACTCAGCAGGCGGCGACATTTGGCATATTGAAGAGATAATGTACATTGTGAATTGTCCAAGTTCAAATGTTGAATGTGTTATTACTAACGATAGTTAGTATGTGTCTTTGATATGACGGGAAGGCAGTTGATGACTGGAACTTGGAACGGGGTTTGAGTCTGTAAGTGCAGCACCAAAGTAGATGTTGGCTTGGAATTCAATCAAAGCTGTCATGCAAGATGATAATTTGGATTAGTTGGATAGAGGAGGATATGACGAGACGATGAACACCTGGAAATAGTAGAGGAATACTCATGCGATACAATGCCTTGTTTCTGAATTACTTAAACTGAAAACGAATGTGAAAGGTTGGAAATGACGGTTTTCAGAGTCATAATGAAGTGTCGATTACATTTCGATCTAGTGAATACCACTGGTAGGCGTTTCGGTGAGTCACTTGATAAACAAGGTCTGGATCGTGTGGCAACACGCGAATCGATGCTGCAGATGCACATGTGGTTTGGTTGGTGGCAGTAACGGCAGGAATTATCGATACTTTTAATAGAGATGCTGGAAACTGGAAACGCTTGGAGATCAAAACACTGCAGCTGACTAATGGCGAATGAATGCAGCAAAGCTTCTAGTTTCATCTGTTGGGACAAATTCAGCATTTACTCAATGCAAGATCTTCCCATTCACATCATGAAAATTTTAGCACTTGAAAAGCTGTTCGATGTACTGTAGTCCTTATGTGTTCTTTGATACGTCTTCCTTCAGGGAAACAGTTCGGTTGAAGACCAGCTGCAGCAACAGAATGAAATTAGACTTTTAATTCAGCAATGGAAGGTGAAATTGTCTAGTTTACTAGTTGACATTAATCATAATCATGCTTGCCTTTTCCGAGGTGGTGTCAGGGTCGATCGAAAAGTATCCCATACGCTCGAACTGGTACTGGGTGAACGGGGTCAAATTCTTCATCAAGTAAGGATCCGCTAAGGCTTCCTTCACAGTCAATGTATTCGTTTTGCAGTCAGACAAAAACCCTCCTGGTACTTCATTCTTGTCTTCTGGATGTTTATGCTGGAACCTGCAACAAGATAATATATGGATGAACGTTCCAGGTATAAATGAAAATGCTTTTCAGTGACTCCCATTCACTTACAGCAAATCATAAAGACGGACTTCAACTGTGACCGGCTTTGCGACCCAATGGATAAATCCTTTCGGTTTTGTGGAGGTTTTTACTGGAGCGCACTTTGCCCGAATTTCAGTAACTTGCCCAGTGGAGTCCTTGATCAACTCTTCGCAAGTAAGGACTAGACCTGCATGCCTAAGTCCTACCGGCTGATCAGAAGCAAAACGCTTGTAGCCTTTGGGTGCCTTCTGTAAACGAAAAACAGAATGTTGTGTGGCTATTATCCTTTGGTGCAAGAATCATGTCGGAAGTGATAGTTTAACGATGGCAAATCATACCTCTTGGAAGTCGTCACGGCTGATGTAGATAACGGAGTCGAAGGCAACCTTATGGACTTTGGAAGCATCTTCTGCAGGAGATCCGGCATGATCAGGAACTTCTATCCTGTAATCATTGCCGATTTTCTGGATGGATGTTTCTTTGAGGTCACAAGGAAAGTTGGTGATAACGACTTTGATTGGATCTAACACCACCATTGTTCGTGGAGCAGTTCTGTTCAGAATATCTCTAGCACATGCATCAATCATAGCAGGATCCACAGCTACTTCAGCACCAGTGACGCCCATCCTAACACAGAATTCATTGACGGCTTCTGGTGGGATGCCTCTTCTTCTCAAGGCTGGGAGAGTGAACAGCCTTGGGTCATCCCAATCTAGAAGGAAACAAAAAGTTTAATTCGAATAGTTACAGCTGGACACTTGTTTGATGAATAAACGTAATATTACCTTCTACTATTCCTTCGGTGATCAACTTTGCGATTTTACGCTTCGACACTACAGTGTAGTAGACGTTGAGTCGGCCATATTCCCACTGAACTGGCACGTAGGTTTCAACAGCTTCACACAGCCAGTAGTAGGAAGATCTTCTGTTCTGGAACTCCTTTGTGCACATTGAATGAGTAATATCTTCGATAGAGTCCGAAAGGCAGTGAGTAAAATCGTAAGTAGGGTAGATGCACCAGGCGTCTCCAGTTCGTGGATGAGGAGTGTACCGGATTCTAAAACATTGTGGAAGGAAGTCAATAGAACTCATTCTAAAAGTCATGGATACTTTGACTCAAAGCATCAAACATACTCCGCCATAACTTTACCTGTATGCGACAGGATCTTGCTTTCCTTCTTCCAAGGTAATTTTCATTCTTAATGTTGCAACACCTTCAGGAAATTTTCCATGCTTCATATCCTGTGGAAGCAGCAATTAATGAATTTTCTTTCTGTGCGTATGTTCTTGAACAATAATATTCAATGTACTAACTTGGAAAAGCTGATAATTTTCAGCCACGCTGCGGTTCCTCCACGGCGATGGAGGTGGATTGAATCCTTTGATGTCTTCTGCCTTCTGATGACAAACGTAAGCAAGGCCCTTGTTGATTAGAACCACTGCCCATTCGTACAATTGTTGGAAATAGTCGGACGCGTGAAGAACTTGAGCAGGCTCATAACCTACGGAAGTTGCATACATCAATTAATCAATTCAGAGGGTAAAACCAAGATTCAATGACAAAAAATATCCATAATAGCCTCCTTACCTAACCACCGAACCATTTCCAAAATGCTCTTGAAGAACCTCTCTTCCTCTTTCTCCGGGTTGGTATCATCAAATCTCAAATTACACAAGCCACCCATGACCTTAGCGTATCCAAAGTTGATGTTGATAGCCTTAGCATGACCGATGTGCAAAATACCATTAGGCTCAGGAGGGAATCGGGTTCGCACTTTGCCATTGATCCTCTTGGAATGCTGCTCTAACATATCCAGGGCTAGCTTGGAAGATGGATATCCTTCCGTAGTGTAGTTGAAGCCTGGCTTATGCAAGGGTAACTTCTTCAGAATAGAATCGATCCCTTCCACCGGTTGAGCTTCTCCATTAACTTGTTTAGCTGCTTCCTTAGCAGGTTTACTAGCTCCATCAGCCTTAGCTTTGGTCTTTTTCACAGGTTCTGGTGGCTTCAGGTCCTCTTCTGTTTTAGGTCCGAGTAACAGCTTGATTTGAAGATCAACTTCATTCTTAACAGCACCTCCATCAGCCCAGACCATGTTTGGAGCATTTCGAACTTCAGACATTAGTTTTCCAACGTTGAATCGATACCTAAGTCAATTTCACATTAGCTTCGTCAGATTGTTTTCTTTGAATATCTACTATCCTTGAGAAACTCACCTCTTCTCCAAAATTTCATCTTTGTTCTTATCTACGACCTCCTTCACCACATTTTCAATGTTCTCGGCATCAACCACTACACCGACACCACAGTCTTTCTCGAATTCAGGTATGTTTACGTTTTCATCCTTGATATGCTCCAGCAAGTACTTCATAGCAGCTGTTGAAACAAGAGTAATTCTAAGTTTCGCCATTTCCCATCAGACCGCTTCTGTCATGCATGTCGTCCTCAACTTACCCGTAACTCTGGTTTCAGAATCAAGTTTTCCATCCAAAATGTATCTGAGAACCAGTGCCGAGTACTTTTCAGTAGCCGGCTTGATCTTAGATGCCAAGATGTAAATAAGTGTCGCTACTTTCTTGTCCAAGAGTTCTTTGCCAGAAAGACTTTGACACTGCAAATGAAGACAAACATTAATACTTCATCTATCGATTGATCAGAGCTTTGGGTTACATTAGTACCTCTTTGATGAGCCGACTGATTTGTCCAATCAACTGTTGATTCTTGACAGTTTCCTTAGCTTTCGATTCGCTCATGCCAAGTTGATCAACGCAGAGCGCAATAAGCGCATCGTTGTCGTTGCCCATCTTGCTGTAGCCCGATCAGCTGATATTGCCTGCAAAGTAAATTTTGAAATTCAACATTTAGGTCAAGATTGCAACAGATCAAACCAAGAATCGGAACAGATGTTTTTGTTTTATGAATGGAAAACCTTTGGAATCAAGTTTTATAACAGCAAGTTGTTTCCGTTACCTGCTGTATTGTTGATGCTTCAAGGGTTTGAAGATAAATACAAGCAAGCCTTCAAAATGTAGCTAAACTCAATTAAACTATTTTGAACAACAGCTTCCGGCTTGCAAAAAGTTTCCTTTTGACTACGAACATTACCGGCTGCTGTAATCTCCCGTTTGTGCTGCACGTGTGATTTCAAATTGCAACAGATCGTCGGCAAGAAAATTCACCGCTTGTTGTGTTTTGATTTTCTCTCTTCCGAAATGGACTTCGGACTCTTCGATTGAACTTGATGTCAGTTGACATTTCTGTTTAATTTTTGAAGCTTTTTTGTTGCTTTAAAGTACAGACATTAATCAAGTTAACATGTCACAGGTCAAAATATACGTCGATGGACTTTCACAGCCAGCGCGGGCACTGATGCTGTATGTCCGTGCAGCCGGAGTCCCGTTTGAGCAAAAATTTGTGAGCCTTGGAGCACGTAAGTTAAAATTCTACACTAACACCTTGAACTAGATAAAACTTGATTGTATGGTGGTGATCTAATTCTGATTCTTGATTTCCATCTACAGGTAAGCACAAATCTGAAGAGTACAAGAAAATCAACCCTGTGGGAAAGATACCTGCAATCGATCATGATGGCTTCAAATTGTCCGAGAGGTAAATACGTAGAGTGCATAATTTAATCGAAAGTTTACAGAGGCATGCTAAAGTGTTGACAGCTTAAGCCTGACCTGAAGTAAGGAATGAATACTTGGACTAATTTGTGATTTCAAACTTTTTTAGTGTTGCAATCCTACGGTACTTGGCCAGGACCTTCCCCGGAGGTGACAAGTTCTACCCCACGAACAACAGCCAAACCATCGCTAGAGCCGATGAGTACATGGAATGGCAGCACCTCAACTTGAGGCTTCACGTCAGCCGGTACTTTGCCTCGTACATTATGCCTCACATGGTAGGACTTGATGGACCGGATCCCGAGTTCTCAAAGAAGGCTAAGAAGACAATGGAAGAAACTTTTGTCCAGTTTGAGAAGTACTTCCTTCAGCGTGGGAAGTTTATTGCTGGCGACAACATCACTTTAGCCGATTTCATGGCGGTTGGAGAGCTTGAGCAGCCAAGTGAGCTATTACTGGATATGTCACTTTTTCAGTTTTACAACTTGATTGCCGCAGTATCACGTAAATTGCTTCACTTACTAATGCGATTTTATCTCTACAGAACTTGTCAACTACGATGTTCGCAACCAGAGTCCAATAATTGGCGCATACCTGGAACGCATCAGAGCAGAACTGAACCCTCACTACGACGAAGTTCATAAGTCTCTTCACAAGTTCCAAGAATCAATGAAGGAAGCTATGCCTAATTGATAATGTAAGTGTCGTCATTGCGCTCTTAGGTGGACCACCGTACTGATATTCTACACCATGCTGATATTCTAGTAATCTGCTTTCCAATATGTTCTGTAGTGGTGATAACAACGCTTGTTGTGACTATTTCAGACCTTGGAACCTAACCTAACTAATATGAGGAAGTCTTCGGAAATGAATCCATGGGTGCTCAGCCTTCAGCTGTGATTGCCATGTCTACTGAAAGTAGTTATACACCTTCAGAAAGCCATTGCTATGTTATGACTTGGGTATTAAGTTTGTTCGACCATAAGAATAGTAAGAGTGCGCAATTTTATCAAGACCATGTAATAAAATCGTTTTACTTGGCAACCCACAGGACAAAGACTTGAACGACGGCAAGAAAGTATCCCTTGGCATCCATCGGACAGCATAAACTTGGTTTGATATATCAAGCATACATCTGAAACCGAAACCTTCTTCGAGAGCTTTATCATGTCGTGAATCAGAATAATTTCCATTCGGAAGATCGTCTTCAAACCAAACGAGAAAAGGCTTGCTGAAGCATCATCAGCAGATTCTGTA
>JAQGBJ010004509.1:0-10116 GCA_034698345.1 Sphaeridia pumilis | reverse complement strand
TGATAAGATTGTTGGAGTTATCGGTGGACAATCTTCTTCTGTTTCAATACAGGTAAAACACTTTTATTAACGTTAATTATTATTGAAACCCAATCGAAACGAACCGGAAACAATATAGAAGAAGAAGCTTAAACTTTCACCATCTTTGTAATTGGAAAAGGTGATGAAACATACATAAAAGTGTTATAAACGCCCATGGAAAAAGTATCGCATCGCTTTTTAGAGTCTAAAGACGACTTTAAAATATGTAGCCCGAAACTATCGGATATCGGCTCACTTTTTAATTATGTCAGACTTTGATGCCGTTTCTTTTTATATTCTAAAAACAAGAAAATCCATCCCGCAATAAATGCAGTTTTTTCTCAGAATGGGCTTATCTTTGGAGACCCTTGGGATAACTATGAGATGTCCTTTGATCCCTTTCATGCCCTTGCGAAGTTTCAGGTTGTTTAGAAAACCATAGAACGAGTTATAGCCAAAAAACGTTAAAATTTCAAAAATTTAACATGGGGAAGATAGGGAAAGGAATCTAAGGGACGTTGCTGTGACCAAACGAAGGGACATTCTGAGAAACGGACTCCTCGTATGAATTGCCCTTAAGACCCTTAACGTTCATGCCATGTATCAAGAAAATCCGAGACAAAAAGTTTTTTGACGTGAAAAAACGGCAAGGGGTACACCTTCAACTTTTTTGAAGCCAAAACACTTTTTGTCTCCGATTCTCTTCAAATTTGGCCTGGACTTGGAGGACTCTAAGGGCAATTAATGAGTGCAGTCCGTTCCTCAAATTTCCTCTTGGTTTGGCCACAGCAGGACTTCAACGGTACACTTGCCTATGTTCCCCATGTTAAATTCGGGCACTTGAAAACTGAAACTGCTGTAACTGGGCCTACAGATGTCCATCGAAGATGAAACTTTTCAGGAATGAAGAAGGCACCCAAAGGTCCCTTATCAGAATTCCAAAGTTTATCTTTGGGCATGTCTTCAGTTTGAAAAAAATACGTTTTTGTTTGCCGTTTAATAACATTGCATTCCTAGACCGAAAATCAACCAGTGAGCCGACACCGAATATCTACGGGCTTGCAATTTGAACTCGTTTTTTAATGGCTATTCTTGACTTTAAAAACCTTTAGTGAATGATACTCGAGTTTACGAAGATGCCAGAAACTCATTGTTTACATTTTTAAAGACGCGCGCGCTTTCTTTTGCTTCCAGGTTGCAAATCTCCTACGGCTTTTCCAAGTTCCACAAATCAGTTACATGTCAACATCACCTCTGCTCAGCAGCGTCGAAAAGTTTCCATATTTCTTCAGAACTGTTCCGTCCGATGTCAACCAAGCAAAAGCTATTTTACACATTTTACAGTAAGTTTCCATCAAAAAGTTTTTGCTAGTTTTCTTTGGAACCATGCGGTTGCAAGTGTGTGCAAAAGTTTTGTTTACAAATTACAAGTGTCAAGTCAAACTATCGTGCCCATCAAAAAAGCTACTACGACGTCACAGCAGCTGTTGTCTGTACAATCAGTCTGGTTCTTCTAGTTTTGCAATCCTTTTTGCAAGCAAGCAACTAACTAATAATCCACATCAGTCAGTCGGGATCTTTTCAAGTCTTACAAAACCTCAGAATGTCAGTGGACTAATCCCAAGACCATAATGTCGACATGAGTCAGAATCCTTGTTTTTCTAGTTTCTTCTAGACAATCTTTGTTCTTTATCCGCCGTCCTTGTGCAAATTAATCTCGACATATAATATCAAGCTGAATACGCAACAAAACCCGTGTTACCCCGTTTCAGCCTGCAGCTGCCGGTTCCAGATTTCTTTCTCTGATTGCCTTCCTCCAAGAACCTTCAGATTCTCCTACAAAACACTCTTGCTAAATCGGGAAACCACCACGAAATCACGTTAATTACTCCACTAATTACCTTTTTATTACATGTCCACAGACATTTTAACTGGACCTACGTGGCCGTCATCTACTCGGATTCCGAATATGGAGTCCATTGTTTTGAAACGCTCAAGGACTTTACCGCGAACGTCTCTTCCATCTGTTTCTCCTCGCCATTTCGTGTTATCCGTGATCAGTTCCAGTCTTCCGATTACGACCAAATCATCGATACAATCAAGTCCAAGGAGAAAATTCGAGGCAAGTACATTATCCAAAGAAATACATGCATGAGCATATATATTTGTACTCATTTTGTGCGTAACTGTTAATGTTGTTGTTGTTGTTTAGCCGCTACGTCAATATTAGCAGTGCAGTCCATCAGTAGCATCGCCAAGCAAGAGCTAACAGAAAGCAAGGACGCCGATATTTATAGAAGAATCTAATAGAGGAACGATAGAATGCCAAAGATGGCAATTTTGACGAAATTGATGCTATTCTCCCCGTAATACCCGCAAGACGAGACACGAATACCATTTGCTGAATGGCACTCCAAATGCCTCTTATTGTTTACCCTTTGTGCACTTTGACGTCGCCCTGTCACAGTGTTCCCGCCTTATTGACTTTCTTTCGATAGGCAACTTTCTTCAACATCTTATAGAATAGAATAGTTTCCAACTTTTCACGGGTGCTGAATTGATTGTCGACGATTGGCTTTGCTGCATTCACAAGGGCCTATTGAACAAGCCGGCGATCATATTTCTCAGCCGAAACTGTAGGCTCGATTTCAAAAGCTCTTTCAAGCTCCATAAGTTGGCGCGACTAGAAAACTTTCATCAAAAGTCATTAGGCTCTGATACAAGGAAAAGGAAAGAAGGTTGCATCAATTAGGCAACATTCTTTATGATACTCTTTGATTCAAGTTTCGCAATATCAGGCTTGTCTGAAACAGGTTTTCGTAGGCTTCTGTAATTACCCTTTTGTTTCTCGATTACAGCTTTTCGTGCTCGACTGCGTAGATATCTAATTTGCTTTTTGCCTTGTATTTTCAGTGATTGTGCTAATTCTGGAGAAGGAATACGTTTCCAAATTGATGCAATCCGCCAACAGAGCAAATGTTAGCTCGAGCTACGTTTGGATCGGCACTGACGCCTGGAACAGCAAAGATAGTGACGTAAGTACCTAACCTTAAAAACGTCGCTTGATCCAACTTTGACCGTCCAGTTGTGGTCATCAGTGATGGCCTACGCAACACGCCTTTACCCGGGATGTATCATTTGATCAACTACTTTGGGGCTTTTCCTACCCTGTTCATGTCTGTTTCGGCATTAATTCCAACGCCGATGCTGCCCCCCAAATTCTTGTCATTTTTCCATCCTTGTCTGTGTATCTTGTATCTCGTTCCTTGCCTCGTAATCTTGTCAAGGGATAGTAGAATCAGGTTAGTGTAGCGTGAAAATGCGACTTTGATCCTTGATCTTCCAGCCTGTGGTTCAGGCCACAGGGAAGGTGAAATTGTTTCTGTCTGAAGGTTAGACGTTGAGTCTTGCAAAGAGAAAGAATTCGTCCAGAGTGAAAGTTGGTGAGATATTAGAGGCACTCATATAGTGATTCAGGCTCTTGTTTTTCTTCCATGTTGTGGGTTCCACAGAGGAAATTGGCCAAACCACTAGAAACACGTATGCGATACACGTCTGCCAGTTCTGCAAGAAACAGAGTAATTTCCGGCCCGACTATTTCATACAGACACTATACTAGCTGACAGGTCGAGGAAGCGCCATCTACGACGACTGTCAGAGAATGACGTTATATAATACATGCATGTTTCTGTTGTTAGAACCAGAACCTGTAACCAGATTACTTTTCGAGGGCGAAATTGGAAAAACACTACGCCATACCAGGCAATGTTCTAATAAGATTTGGCGAAAAATCTGCAAAATTGCATTCCGCTCCAATGCTTTCCCTAGCCTTCTTTCACCACCAGCTGGTGTGTTTTGATTGAAAAGTTTTTATTCGGAAAAGTATCTAATGTATATGATCTCCTCTCCTGTAATTAGATTCCTTTATGCTGAATCAGGAGTTGAGGGCGAAGAATCCGGAAGAAGAAATATTACTCCAAGAACGTCAGAAGAATCGGATTACAACAAAAGACCCACACACACACACACACACACTTAATTCAACTTTATAGAGTCAAAGAATCCAACTGTTTTAAGTACCAGCAGATGAAGCGCCCATCAAAGTAGGACGTGATGCCATTCAAGTGAAGTTAATGCAACCTCGGATGGTTTTGATTGATCACGTCTATAGTTATACAGGCAGATGTCGAGAGTGGCTCGTGTAGCTTCAGTAAAATTTTGCCAGGGCTTCTTTGTTAAAATATTACCTGACTCCCGAATTTCGGAGGAATGAGCTAGAATCATTGTCTAAGAAAATATTGCAGAATTGGGCTTTTTCTCAGAGTTTGGGAAGAACATGGGAAGCGATTGCAGTAGAAGAGACAAAGAAAGTAGCGAAAATCATCAGTCTGGAATCCAGTAATATTTTTAAACCTTGCATTTTCACAAGGAATTTAGAT
Source organism: Sphaeridia pumilis (assembly GCA_034698345.1). NCBI lineage: Eukaryota > Metazoa > Arthropoda > Collembola > Symphypleona > Sminthurididae > Sphaeridia > Sphaeridia pumilis. Next base: position 5,656 of record JAQGBJ010004509.1, on the reverse strand, counting down.
ACGTTGAGGAATTTGGTCGTTTCTCTTTCTCCTGGAAACTAGAAAAACTCTAGTGTTTAAAAAACTGGAAACGCTGGGAGAAAGCTAGGAGACACAATATTGTTTTGTCTCATGCTGCGCTCCCTAATTTTGTTTTAGTGCTAGGCTTTACTCAAAGTCTTTTCGCTTGTATGAGGTTACAGTTTTGTGAGTAAGAGTGAATCTGGTTCTGGTAGCGCACTTCCAGCTGGGATGTCTTTTGGTTTCCGCTGGGTCTTCATTGGATTTCAGAACCTTCTTTTCAAAGCCTGTTGTTTACAATTTTGGGGCTGCGGTTGACGCAATCATGCCATACAGCAGCGTCACCAACCAAAATGCTATACACCTCGCCGAAAAAAGTTTGACTTTTGACCTTGTTAAACGGAAGCGCTTTCCTGGAACAACCTGTAGCTGTTTGGAAAAAGCAATGTGGAAGAAAGAGTAATAAAATAAAGCTCAACTGCTGCGCCCACGCCAATTCTTTTTCGGAGATTCTTCGAAGATACAGCCTGGGGTTGGGGCTCACAATCGCAATTGTTTTCGTTGACAACAACATTATGAGGCTTTGGGAAAATAAAAAGTAATTGGGTTTCCGCCGATTCTGCGATAATGTGAGGTGACAGCAGTAACGTTTATGTCATTACTGCAAATATCGATCGATCAGATCGTTTTCGTGTGTCAACCTAATGAGTTTAATGCCTTGGACTTGGGTTTGATCTGCAGCCGAGGCGTAAGCAGTACAAACTATATCGAAGCTCTGAAGTGACAAAAAACCTGAAATTGATACAGACATCAGTCAAAAGAAACAACACAAAAACCTCTCTTGCGGCTTGTTTACAAAGCCTTTTAAATCGGGTTTCCAAGTATTTTGAAAGCTTGTACTGACTGAAAGAAAGTTTGCTCAAAATCCTAGAAGCGTGGGATCTAAAAGGTTCTTTTAAAGGAGAACATATTGTGGCAGTGGATTCGGAACCGAACCAGTTGCTCAGCAAATTCCAACATATTTACCGTTTGTCGTGAGCCTGCAATATGAAATGTGGCAAAAGTTTCAAAGTCAAAGTCATCATCAAATATCAGTGGGAGACTGCAAAATTTTCACCAACTTTTCATTCTGGTCTTGTCGTGCTAATTACTGGGCGTGTCAGGGGACGTCAAAAATGCTATTTGTTTCAACCTGATAACTAATGTGGTTACATATGGAGATGGATGCTCTGCTGGAGTAGAATATTAATTAATCAGATTCATATATTCCATTTGTCACACTGTATTTCAGGGACAAGAACTTCACGTCGAAGGATCTATCGCCATTCAACCTTATGTGAGCCACGTTCCTGGATTCGACGAGTACTTCACTTCGCTCAACCTCAGCCATGCTCGTGTCAACCCTTGGTTCGAGGAGTTTTGGGAAGCGACTTTTCGGTGAGTTCCCGCCATGGATTTTGAAGCTTTTGAACATTTTTCAAAAACTACTCTCTTTTGGATCTTAATGTTAATGTTTGCACAAGCATTTGTATCTTCTCAATTCCACCAAACTGCACATGAGCATAGCTTTTGGTTCAGATTCCCCATGGAATTCTAGCACTTTTCCTAAATCGTAATCCAAGCCTCTGAAGAACTAAAGTCGACTTTATACTTGAAGCTTAAGACACTGTAGACGTCGGCAAGAATCTGCCTTTGAAATATATATCGGATGACACATTATTGTTCAAGTTTTATAAAGTCTCTTGTGGTCTGCCCATGTCTTGGCATTGGGAAACGATAAAATAAATGAATCCTGTCAGACCATCTCCGTGAATAAGTCTTTTGGGAAAAGATTTGCAGCCAGTTGCGCTTCAGTCTACATGATTGGGCGCTTAAAGCTCCATGAAAAACTTTTACGACTAATCGCTTCCAAGAAACTTCTTTTCTGTAAGTGGTTTACTGTAACTGTAGTTCAAAAACTTTCGCCATGTTGGGCTGATACACAGATTCCGTATCCTTCAATTCTCCAGTTTGCAGTTTTCCACTCCTTTTTATTGATGCCCGTTGTGTTTGTTTACATTTTTCGTGCAGTCTTGTTTGGTGTTTACTCTATTATCATTTCTCAGCCGCGAAATTCAATTTGCTGGAACAACCCATAAATAATTTTACTTGTTTCTCTTCGTTATTTTCACTGAAGTCTGAATCTCATAGCCGACCACAAAATCTGTACTCAAGTATAATAGTTTGACGTTTTACAGCTTTCCTTCTCTAATAGACCTTGACAGAGACAAGTTTCTTGTTGTATTATCAAGAAAGTAGATAAGATTTTCACGACCGCGGCGAAATTGCCCACGAGATTTTACACTTCTTATACTGCGTTCTATCCTTTGGGGATTTTCAAGGGGGCCTTGGGCGCTACTACCTTCAACTTCAGCCACAGTCAAAACTTGAACGAATTCCATATCCAACAGCAGTGTAACGCTGCCGCAGCGTTTGTGTCCTTTATAACAACGTGTCGTGTAAATGGAATTTGAACAGCTGCTGTCACTCCATACACACAAACTCCAGCGTTTCCGGCGCCAACACGGAAATCGCTTTAGGTCATTTCACAGCTTATACACTTTGAGCTCTTCTCGCTCCAAGTTTGGTATGAACCTATGGTGAATGAATAGGTAAAGCGTTGTTTCACTTTACAAAACGACATCACCTTGCAAATCGAAAAGCAGCAGCGAGTGTGTATCTACTTTCCCCTTCCAGTCCAAACACTGGACGTTATCAAACCGGAAGAGCTCGAGTTTCACGTAGCAGCACTGACGTCGGTGGCGTTGTAGGCAGGATTACTGGGATTCCTCAGGGTTCTGAACCAGCATAAGTTTTGATGAGAGAATATGTTGTAAACCACAGGATTTGCAATATGCCAAACATATGAACTTAATACCACGTAATTCTTTTGGTTTTCTAGATGCAAGCTTCCGTCTACGCCGTCAACCAAGTTCAACGCAGCCTTTAGCGGAAATAGCTGCGCTCCGAATCAGACTCTTTCCATCAAAGACGGAATCTACAAGCAGCAATCATACATCCATTTCATTCGGGATGCCGTTTATGCCTACGCATACGCTTTAAACGATATGCACAAGGAGCTTTGCAAAGGAGTTCCGGGGGTTTGTGGGGCCATGAAACATGTGGACGGCCTTCAGATTGTACAGTATCTCAAGAACGTTTCTTTCCAAGGTATCACTGGCAAAAATTAAAGATTTTCTGGTTCTTAAATGTGAATTTAACAAGCATTTGGTTTTTTACAGATGATGATTCCAATACATTCCGCTTTGAAAACGGCCGCGACGGCCCTACGCGCTACACCATCGTCAACTTCCAATGGGTTCCAGAAACGCGCCAGTACGACTGGGTCGAAGTGGGCAATTATTCTCGTACGTGTGCAAATATATGTATTCAACTTTTAACCAATGTTTCCGACCCTTTTGCAGAACTTTGGAGAATGCTAGACGTCCATGCTCCTGTTTGTTACCTTTTGGAAGTGGTTCGTTGGGAAAACACTGGCGGTTTCAAGGGTTCTTGTCTACTAGTACTAGAGACTAGAAGAATGAAAGCTATTGACTTTGAGGGTAGAATAGTTTCTAGGGCTTGTACTTACAGGCAGTCCTTTTGTTTTGTCTACTTCAGATTACGTAGGAAGCGTGTCGTTTTTCGCACATTAATTTGTTTGCAGGCTAATATGAGGCACAGTATGTCAGGCATTTCTAGGATTAACTAAGTGAGTAGTTTTGGGTTTTAGCTCTGGAAATCCCATGGTGAAACCTACATATTGTCAAGCTCTCCGAAGAGTCTATACATACTTTCAGATGATTAGTGGCAAAAGTTCCATTGATGATTGCATGCGCGTCCTGTTTTTGCAATTAAGCCTTTGTTGGGATCTTGAACGTCAGTCAGTTGGTCGGCGGCAGTTTCCTTTTATGCAATTACTTTCCCATCTGTTTCTAATTTCACTTGTTCTTTCATACACAAACTACACAAAGTTCAACCAGTCCAGTATAGTAGCTCCAAGAAAGCAACTTTTCCTCTAGCCTTCGGTCATGATGATCTAAAGTAAATGCGTTAAACGAAAAACTGACGAATATCAGGGCTTTGTCTCCACGTGCTACTTGTAGGTCGGTAGGCTTAGCAAAGTTTGTCAATAGGCGGTTGGTGGATTTGTCTTTTGTTTTCTATTGAAACCTGTAAATAGGATTGGTGAGTTAGCACGTGGTGTGTGTACGTTTTAGATACGCAATAGTCGCCATTCTAGTAGCTCCGTAAAGTGAATTGGTGAAAGGATCAGTTTCCTATTGTTTATACAGCCAAGTGAGTAGTAAATAGCGCTTAAGGTCATGGAACGACCGAGCAATTCGATCTCTTTGTTGATGCTATCACCGGTGATTAATTTCCCATCGTCTCTTTTGGTTTCCTCCGGTCCACTTTGGAATTAGCTTCGGAAATGACGGGGATCAAAATGCCATGTTTGGGTGATAGTCGCGATAGCAAGAAAATGTGGGGAAAAGCGTTCGTTGTTACGTAACTTGGTTTTTACGCCTTTCATATTTCTGTTACGGATCATCTGGTTCGGGGAAAGCTGTAGCCTTGTATATACGGGGAAATCTACGACTGTGTATTTCCTGGAACGAGATAATGGGCTACTTATTTGGCATTGTTTTTGACGACGCTTTCTTTTATTTCCAGCAACGACAGAGCGAAACCTAATCCTTGATGAAACCAAGATCCGGTATAGAAACAACCAGAAGAACTGGACGTTTCCCACTTCCAGCTGCTCTCCGACCTGTACCCGTTTGCAGGTTAAAGTTCGAGAGGTAAGTGGATCTGTGAATTTCATGAATTTTGATGTGTTTTCCAAATCAAGGTCAATTTGTTATGTTGGTGGCGTGGACCTGACGGGAGTGTGAATTACGGCTTTGGCACCAGCCCAAGCCAGACATTATTGAATGATATTGAACTATTGTATAATGGAACTTTTGTATTCTAGAGAGAAGAATCCTGCTGCTGGAAGTGCATAACTTGTGGAGAGTACCAAGTACGACGGGATGAATTCCTTTGCGACGACTGCAGCCCAGACCAAGCTCCCGATGCCAATCGGTCCAAGTGCATCCAGATACCGGAAATATATATCGATTATCGGAACAAGTACGCCATTGGGGCAATGGGTGTCGCTAGTTTGGGTTAGTGGACCACTCAAGTTTACACAAGGCAAATGTCTATAGAGATGGAGATATTTATGGAGCTAATCATGTATTTTGACAGGGATTCTCACAACGGCGTTTGTCACCCTCGTCTTCTGGGCTTACAACGACACACCTATAATCAAGGCAGCGGGTCGAGAGCTGAGTTACGTCCTCCTTTTGGGAATCTTTTTGAGTTTTTCAGTAACTTTTGTCATTGTGGCCGAGCCAAGTCCATTCACATGTGGAACGATGCGATTCTTTATGGGGTTTTGTCCAACGTTGTGCTATGCCGCCATTGTGACCAAGACAAATCGCATTGCAAGAATTTTTCATCATAAGCCTGGAATGTCCACGCCCAAGACCAAGTACATAAGCCCCTTGTCTCAAATGATCATCGTTAGTATACTCACCTCCATTGAAATTGTCGTCAATATTGCTTGGATCAT
>JAQGBJ010004508.1:0-10116 GCA_034698345.1 Sphaeridia pumilis | reverse complement strand
TTCTATCTTCAGGACCTTTTATAACTCATATAATCACAATTATTCTTCACCTTTCAGGCTCAAATAATTATCAATTAATCAAGTCAAGTGCCGTTGATCTCGTTAACTTTCGCCATGTAGTATAGTTTGTTCTTGATGTTATAAATAGCAATTTTTTACCATCTGAATCTCTACTAACATCATCTGATAGGAAACACAATTTTTCAACATGAATGTCCTGTAGAGCTTGCCCTATAAGATTCAATGTTGCCTTCAAGTCAACTTATAGAATTACGACATTCAGGTTTACAACCAAAACTTTCCGGTTGAATTTTGTGGCTTGCTGTATATATTTTAGCTGTTAGCCTTTACATTTTGGCGTAACCACAAAAATTGCCAATTTCGCGGCTTTTCACATGTGGCCGCTTCGGCGAACCTTGGCGCGCGCTTTTTGGTAACGTTTCCGTCGTGAAGTTTTTTAAAGTCCAAGTTGCCAAGATACGTTTACTAATGTACCGTAAAATTAAAGCTCCTTCACGGCTCATTTCTCTGTATTGGCTTGACAAATTGAGACTTGGCGGGAGCGCGCGCAGCGCGCTCTCATGATGGCGCTGTGCAATGTAAATTTAAGGTCGATTCAGGTAATTGATTAGATATCGATTTCAAAGCTTTACAATTTCGCATAAGGCACATTTTAAATCAAAATCATATAGTCAGGGAAGCAATTAAAAAAAGAAATGAAACTGTTCTTTAGAGGCGGAATTTTAATGAGCTTTCAGAACTAATCTTATTTTGATAATCAGTCATCAAATGAATTTTAAAATCCTCGTAACCTTTAATTAACTTTAGGTATTTTGAACCAAGTTCATCATTAACTTTATGTAATCTTGAGTTCACACGGCAGCTTTCCAATACACTGATTCATCGAAACGTAAAAAATCCACTTGGCTTTTTAAGAGTTATCATAATCGCCATGCACATTTGGCATGTAAACGGTTCGAGGAACCAACTTTATCACTTAATATGATATTTTTGAGGTATCGTAAATTTGGCTTTAAAGCAAAATGTTTTAATCGAATCTCCATCCGGTGTAGCATTATATTTATATGTTGTTACAACGCGCGTTTTTGTTGATATCAACTTTCACTTTGGCAAAAATTCGCACGTTTATACAAACACTCACACTCTGTATATGTATACACAACCGCAATTATTATTACGTCTGCAGTTCAAACAGTTGATACGGGATGAGATTGCATCTTACGTTACGTCAGCTTGAACGTTCTAATGGGTTGCGCGTTAGCGTTCACGGTTGCGAGCAGCGCGGAGCGCTGCGCGCAACCATTGAAGCGCGTCGCGCGCTCCCACTAATCAGATGTGGATTAAGGATCAAAGACAAGAAAAAAGTAGAAATCAGTTACAGAACCAAATAATCTTCAAATGGTCAAGGACGACGGACAGGTGGTTGTTGACAAAAGTCAAACCGGAGAGAAATTTCAGCGCATTGTTTACAAGTTGAAACGCTGATTAGTACACACTTGAAGGATTCATATCAGGTGAGAGTGGCGGAGCTGTGATAGTGTTAATTACTCTTTTGATAAAATACAGCGCTAACATATACTTTTAAAGCGTCATGTTACGTCACGGAGGGCTGCGCGCGCGCTAGCGCGCGCTCAGCCCCTTCCGTGAGTCCCTTGACCATATGTGTGGTTTTAAAGGGAATTCCGTATGTTAGTCATACGCAAGTTTCCCAAGGGTTCTTTGGCATCGCAGAAACGTTTGAATTCACACATTTTTCTTCCTGAATTTTTGGCCAGAGTGTTATAACATTGTTGATCAGCAGGCATTGTTGCGTACACATTTTCCTTTTACTCTCTTATTTTCTGCTGAGTGCACAATAGACTTTGAGGTAGTTTTTGCCCACTCATATAAAATGGAGCCTTTTCGCCAAAGGTTCCATAGTGTCAGTCGAGCTTTTGTAAAGTGAACAACAACTTGAGAGAGAAATCATCATGAAGCCCATTTACTTGGTAAGCACCGCGAACGGTTTAATTGTAAGTAGCCAAACACAACAATGTGGATTAATGTATTTTGAATCCAACAGTTAATCGCCACCGCCGCCTGTTTGGCGAGCGCCCAAAAGCAGGGCAAGACTTCAGGAGTCTCTGGTAAACACGCCGCTGCCACCGCTCCAGCCTACACTTCCGCCTACCCAGAGCACTCTCAAGCTAGTCAATACAAATCGTACCCCTCAGCGCCCTCCGGGGCCTACCACCAGGGCCAGCACGGGGGCCCCGCCTACGGCGGGCCCTACGGCCACGGCGGCCACGCCGCCGCCCCCCAACAAAAGCCCGTCTACCCCCAACTCATCTCTGACCAGCGACAGCTCAACCACGATGGTACCATCAACTTCCAGTACGCCGCCGACAACGGTCTTCAGCAAGGCGAACAAGTGGATCCTGACGGTACCCGCCGTGGGTTCTACTCCTACGTTGGCGCTGATGGCAAGCCAATCACCGTCAAGTACACTGCTGGCAAGAACGGTTTCATTGCTGAAGGAGCCCATTTGCCCAAACAGCCCAGCTCGGTCCCAGTCGCTGAATCGGCCAAGGAAGAGACTTATACCAAACACGGAGGTCAAGCTGCTTACAATGCTGGAAACGCTGCCGACTACGACGATGGCTCCTACAGGCCTGAGTTGTATGAACATCCTTACTTGAACGGTGGCGGTCAAGAAGCTGGTCAACAAGGCCATGGACACGCTGGTGGACAAGCTGCTGGACACCATGGAGGTCATGCTGCTGGAGCTGGCCACGCCCATAGACACCACGGAGGCGCTGCCCCCGCCCACGCCTCTACCCAATACTTCGGAGGAGCCCCTGCTCACTACTCTGCTTCCGCCCAATCAGCCTCTGTGGCCCCCGCAGGACCCTCTGCAGGCCCCGCCCCCTACAGACTAGGACCAGGACCTCAACAGTCGAGCCGCCCCAAGTACAACCCCCCATCCCCTTACCACGACGGAACCTCATTCCAAGGTGGATTCCCTGGTAGCGGGCCCTCTTCTAGTCAAAATCAGTACCCTCAGGGGGCTCCACAGACCCAGTACTTGCAAACGGTGCCTTCTTTCGGTCGTGGGGGACCTCGGGGACCAAGTGGACCTGCCCCAGCTGCGTCTTCGCCCTACGGCAACCCCGCTGGACCCGGAGGCCAGTACAATGGTCAATACGACTTGGGTAACGGGGGTCAGTTCTCCATTGACTTCCAGCCCGGCCAGGCCTCCGAAGGTCAAGGAGGTATCCAAGGAGCTTACAGCGCTCCCAGACCAAGCCGTCCATTGCGCCCAAGGTTCTTCTTCTAAATGTTTGCTGATTTAGCAGTGATTTTTGTTAATTAATTAATTGAGGATGCAAATAGACAATAGAGACTTGAATGTTTATGTACTTTGTTGTTTAATGGAATTAAACGTTTTTATATAATTCTTTCGATACACAAGTTAAAGTTAGACCAAACTAATAGCGAAGGTCTGGCAGAGGACTGTTTCGGTTCTGTATCCAGGCCCGTTGGACAGCAGTAGCTTCAGAGGGTAGCGGCCCTGAAGAAATACGAAGATGGACGCTGAATCCAAGGCATTTATACGGCTATTTCAGGCTTGAAACTTACCGAAGGATAGGCTGAAGACAGGGGCAGTTTCACTGACCACGTGTACGTTTGACCCGACCTGAGGGGACACTGCTGGCCTTCGATGAGAGACTTGCAGCCATCGGCTTCCAAGCCGGAGAACGGGAATTCGAAGAGTGAGACCCAAGCGAGGCGAGCTCGGAGTTGCTGGATATCGGTTGCTGAATGGTTTTAAAACGAGTGTTTCATCAATTTTAAAATTAAAAATGAAATTAGAGCCTCAGAGGTCCAAAATCTGCGTAAATCTAGTAAGTTTGCTTTGATATTTCATGAAAGACATTGAACGGCACCAAAGTCCAGCATATTTGTTAATATTGACATTACAAGTAGGCGAAAAAGCATGTTTGTGATAACTGACTTGGTACAAAATCGACGGAAATGGAGGCTTCAGATCCACGCTTCAGCTCACAAGGCTTCTCGTAAGTTCCGTCAGAGGGCGCAGGGCAGGGGTCAACGCGGACCGCGGTGACTTTGGCCAAGACTGGTGACGAAAATTTTATTTAAATGGGTTTTAGTGTTTAAAAACATGATAAATTTATCAGGTTTTTACCTTCTTTTGAAGCGGGACATGTTCCAGTTGTTATTTGCTCGCTGAAGACAGCAGGAGCTGCAAAAAGTACAGCTAGAAAAAGGATAGGATTTGACATTTTGAAGTTTTGGAGTCTAAAACTGAAAATAAAATGAAACAAAGGGTTAATTGCGCTTAAATACGAAGCTAATAGTGATAAACGTATAGTTAGTGAGCGATATAGTGTTATCAATACTGGAATGAGCTGATTCCGTGTTGCCCGGCGGCAGATTAATTGTGTTGTTGTTGGAAAATGGCAATGGTTGAAAATGTTCAGTTTTGAAGAAACAAGTAAGATGAATGCTGAAAAGATGCATGTTTAACTACTTTGAAAGTGTCATCAAATTGTCATTAAGGTCATGTGCGTGTGAAATCAAAATTACAAGACAGGTAGGCTTCAAAACAAAAAGACATGGAACGCAAACGTTTTAATGGTTGTGTATGCTCTATGGCTGCTAAACTCTATGACTGAGAGTGAGAGGCGCGAATGTTGAAGCCGTGTGGAATCCATGTGGAGTTGATGCCGTCGAGAAAAAGTGAAGTTCGAACACACGTGTTGATTTCCTGAGTTTTAGAAACGAAAAGTGCCGTGACTTTTCTTTATATATAAAACACCGTTGATTGCGGTTAATTGGTTAAACTTAAAGTCTAAAGTTGATCCATTGATCAGTGATAGGAAAAAGAGAAGATTGATCGCTGAGTTTCATAGTTATGAGTGCTCTACCAGATACAAATGCCGATTACGGGAGCCAAGAATACTGGAACACCCGATTTGCTTCAGAAGACAATTACGAATGGTGCAAAGGTTATGAAGAGTTCAAAAGTTTCTTCAATCAATACGTCCCTAAGAATGACAAGATCTTGATTGTTGGTAAGTTCAAAGATGAGATTTTATGGCCTGATGTGCATGTGATGACTTCGAACAGGCCTCCAAAAGGTGAGGTATCTGGGTAGACACCGGGATCCGGTAAAAAAAGCAAAAAGCAGGTTCGAATGATTTCGTCCTTAGTTAGTTAATTGAGGCCTTTCTTGTTGAATTTTTGTACATTTTGCTGTTCGACTGTTTTGCTCTTTCGACTGATTTTGGTGCTGGGCCTTGTTTGAACGGGAAAAGTCGGAAACGCACGGTCACCATTTCTCACCTTTGCTAGGCATGGCTTTGAATTGCTTTGAGATGACGACGACTTTCAGAGCTCTGTTTCAGAATTTTGTTTGCTTTTTTTAAGGAAACGGCAACAGCAACCTCCCCATCGATCTTCACAACGACGGCTACAATTCAGTGACCTCCTTGGACTACGCCCAGACTTCAATTGACAAACTCAAACTGAAGTCACCTCCGGAAATCGATTACGTCTGTGCTGATATGCGGTGCATGAATTTCGGAAAGGAAAAGTTTGACACCGTGATTGAGAAAGGAACATTGGATGTGTTGTTCACAAAAGAGTCAAGCCCTTGGTCGATATCGGAATTGACTGAAAAGGATCTGACTGAGACGTTGAATGGAATTGCGAAGTGTATGAGAGACGACGGTTGTAGTACCAGCAGATTTATTAGCGTGACGTTCGCCGAACCATATTTTAGAAAGCAGCATTACTCGAAATACTGGAAAGATATAGTTGTAGAGAAGTTTGGTAGCATGTTTCATTACTATTTTATCGTTTGTCAGGGCAAGATACAGGACCAGGAAAGAATTAACTTTAATATTTGATGTTGCTCCTTATCTCGTCTGAATGTTAAACAGGTGGGGGTTAATTGGTGTTTGCTATGATAATTGTTGGCAGATAAACGTTAACAACGTTTGAAACTACATGTGTATCTGAGAAGAAATGTGAATGTGTCGTACGAGTCAATTTGATGTAAGTGCTTGGGATAGAGGGTGTTTTACATGGCAGTTAATGTATGATTAGCAGTGAACTTACTTTTGAAATCGGTGAGATTAGATAGGAGAGAGTATATATTGGGTTCAGTTGATTTCAAAGTCAATTCAAGATTAGTTTTTGTGTAGCCGAAGTTTTACTGAAGCTAGTTCTTCGAACTTTTGTGAGGACCTATCTTTTTCTGGCACGTTACGCAGTTTTTCAAAAAATGGCAAACATCACTCCAGCTTTAATTGTACACGGTGGCGCCGGAGACATCCCAGCTGATCGAGTACCCTTGAAAAACGCCGGTGCTAAGAAGGCGGTCCGAGAAGGAATGGCGGTTTTGCTTGAAAGTGGTAACGTTTTAGATGCTGTCGAAGTTGCGATAAGAAGCATGGATTTAGATCCTGTTTTTAATTGTGGTGAGGCTTGAAACCTACTTTTGATCGGTCATTACAGTCTTTTAGTCACTCATTACAAAACTGTTCATGCTCGTTTCAGGTTATGGATCAGTTTTGACCAGTAAGGGGGAAGTTGAGCAAGACGCTTTAATCATCAAAGGATCTAGTTTAGAAGCCGGTAAGTTGTTTTGAGCTGCCAGTTTAAGCCCATCTATTGGAATTTGAAAATGTCCTAATTTGGGAATTATACACGTTATATTGTAATGGTAGGAGCCGTTGGGGACATCAAACACTTGTTGCATCCGATCACGTTGGCCCGTAAAGTTATGGACAAGACCCCGCATACTTTCCTTGTCGGTCCAGGCGCTGAAGAAGTAGCTTTAAAGGAAGGAATGCAGCTGGTTAGCAATGATTCTCTTATAGCGCCGCAGGCTAAGATTGCTCTAGAACAATACCTCCGTGGTGAAGAAGCTCCTACTAATGAACTGGGGTGAGCCGTCATCATTAAGCTGATTTGAATGGTGTTAAAATTAGGATATTCTATTTGACTGTTATCTGAACTTTTAGACAAGAACATGGAACCGTAGGCGCAGTAGCTATCAACGCTAATGGAGAAATTGCTGCTGCTACAGCTACTGGAGGTATAACGGGGAAGCTACCTGGTCGAATTGGCGATACTCCAGTTATAGGCGGAGGGACCTATGCTGATGATGCTGTATATGGTGCAAGTGCTACAGGATTGGGGGAAGCTATAATGAAGACGAATGTTACGTCCAGAATTGCTCACCTAATAAGCACTGGTAAGGAGGAGCTTTTGAAGGCTAATCGGGTTAAAAAAGCTCGTTCTTTATTCTGTGTTATCCTCTAATTCTTGTCTCATAGGAATGGAACCAAAGAAAGCAATGGACCAAGTTCTGGCGCTTATGACGGCAAAGTTTGAAGGCGCTGATGCTGGAATAATATGCATTACAAAGGAAGGACGGTGTTCATACAGCTTCAATTCTGAGAGAATGTCATGGGCGTATGCTCAAGACGGCCAACTGCATCACGGGATAGAGCATGGAGAAGACATTGTTGAACCATTGTAGCCTCGAACCTCGTCGTGTAAGAATCAACTAGTATTTTAGTGACTTGTGGTTGTAGTTAGTACAAACAGAAAACAGGAGCATTCGAAAATTCGAAATTACCAAATTATACACAACACGACCAAACGTTGTCTCATTTGTAGTGTAAATTCTATAGTAAACTTCAAACTTGGTTCTAGCGAAGTAGTGTAATTTCTGAAGGTTGGAAAAGGCGCAAAAATGGGAGACTCATCAACTTTGAACGCCGGAAGCAGGTAAGTGTCTCTTGTGTTGACTTTATCTCGAATAATTGGTAGTTGGTAGGGCTGGAGTTAACCTAACTTTTTGCTGATTTCAGTACAACTTCGTTGAACTGCAGAGTGAGGTACTGCACCTTCAAGGGAAAATCAATGGAGGGCCTCTGGGACCACTTGCAGGTTCATCATGGCGTTGAGGCAGTCGAGGGATCGTCGGGCAGTTTCAGGGTTCAATGGTGTAACTCAGGTATGTAGCTTTTCAGACTCGCATTCGTGCCTTAAATATCTCTCTTGAAGCATTTCTAACTGAATATCTGGTCATTGTTGATTGCAGTAACCACAAAAATGTTTGGTGCTCGTGTTGTTGGACTGCTGACGTATTCCGGAAGACGAATTCAAGTTTGGATCCTAGACGAGCCTAGTGAAGTTCATGTTTACGCGAGGGAAGTTCGAAATAGCGCACCATCAGTCAGCCTCCCGCTCTCGCTTGAATTATCATCCGAACAGGTAAATGGCAGTGAAACCAAAACTAGTTTCAGATTTTTAGATTCTCTCTTTAGAAGTAACTCTTTACTGTTTTGCAGAGCGGCACTGCTTCAATGGTGAAGTTTACCGGACAAGATGGAAGTTTGACAGTCTCCCGCCAAACAGTACTGGATAACCTTTGTCAGAAGTACAATGGCAAACTAGAAGCTTGGATCTCTATTCAAATTCACCATGTAAGGATTTTATACGGAAGCATTGCAAATATAATATTCAAGAAACGAAGCAATCAAAGAATGCAATTTTTTTTCTAGGATCAGCTGCTCGTTCAAAGTACGACCCCAACATGTCAGGAGGACGGGATTGCCGAAATGTCTGCACCAAAACTTGATAATTCCGTACTTCACTCTAGTCGGGTTTCAGCTGGAGCGTCTCCCGAATCCTTGGCCTTCTCACCGATATCGATATCACAAACGGGAAATCCTGACGCTCTTGGTGCTGAAGACGATTCTACTGAAGACATCTCAATGGTGACGATGGTGGAAGCATCCCCAGGTGGTTTGTTCGACGTCTCGCAGCCCTCACTACAAGATCTAACCGCCGTCGAGGAATCAAGCAAGACATTCATCGTAGGGAACAGTTGTCCGGTCGTCGATTCACCACAGGCAGTTCCAAGTCTTCGCCATGCTGGTCATATTACTGCTAAAGTCCAGCCATCTTCGAGATTGCCCAAGCCCAACTGGAGATATTGAGGTGTAACTATCAAGACTGGCTATAAAGAAAATAAGATTAATTTAGCAGCGTGTGAGCCCACGATCCTTCACAGCCTGCCTTGTTCGTATTAATGCCACAGAGGTCTCTAATGTAGCCTAAGCTTCGCATCAAATATATTGTAAGGTTAGACCATAGGTTAAACATCAATGCGTCGCAAGTTTCGATACAGATATGATATGACACGGGAAGATTTTTGGTGAAAAATTGTAGATTTTGTCATCTCGTATGTGTAGTAATTTATTTTGATATACTGTGTAGGTACAATATTTCGTACGAATAACTTGATATTTTCAATTTATCGATTCTATCGCTTTAAATAAACTTCACAACATTTGTAACTTCAGACTATAAACTTGATAGCCTTCAACTTCCGTTTATGTACAAGTAATTTACACTCTTTTGGTGAACACAGTTATGACACAGCTTCCTTTAATTAGTCGATCTCTTTTCGATAAGCACGGCTTGTTTTTACGGTTTACATTCAACGGCGAAAGAGGATCGATTTGGAATTCAGGAAGCACAATTTCCAGCTGCGTCATTACACGACGTAAACACTTAGCTTGCCTCCATCAGGGATTTGGTGGTGGTGATGCGACTGGTGACCACCTTCCAGTAATTGAGGCTTCAAGCACGAATGGGCTTCTTGCAAGATCCGTAGTCGAGGTCCCATAGGGATTCCCATTTTGTTTAACCTTTCCTCAGTAAGGTATGGTAGTTCCATGATACCAATACGTTCTTGTTCAAAGGCTGTTGCGTATTTCTGCAAAAAACAAAATAAGAGCAACATTAGTCTCCAGCTTTCCAAAGTATCTTATAGCCCTTCAGTTCCGTATTGAAAACTTAATTTACCTCATAGCCCAGCTTCTTGAGGAAAATGCGGATCAGTGGAGGTTCGTCTCCGAAGAACTTGGTAAGTTTGCGCACACGGCTTGGATTCGTCAAGGACGGCAGTGCATTCCTGAAGGAAGACCAGTCTGCACTGCTAACGTGAGGCGCAGCTCCGTTACGACCACTCGCAACCCGGGCGAAGTTACTTGAAGAATTGTTATGGCT
>JAQGBJ010004507.1:0-10117 GCA_034698345.1 Sphaeridia pumilis | reverse complement strand
TCTAACAAGCAACTCGCTTCTGAAAGCGACTACTGGCGCAGTGTCGACACCTATGTTTTGAATCCCAAAGCAATCACTTCCGGCGAACTCTATGGCGAATTCAACCCATTGACTTTGGAATGGCGAGACGGTCTCATGGGAATCATGTTCAGGACAGCAGTCAAGCCGAAAATGACACACCACCAATGGATCGTTTGCGATGGCCCCGTCGATGCAGTTTGGATTGAGAATATGAACACGGTTTTGGATGACAACAAAATGCTGTGTTTAGCAAATTCGGAAAGAATCAAAATGACTCAATGGGTTCGTCTCATGTTCGAAGTGCAAGATTTGTCGCAGGCTTCGCCTGCGACGGTGTCCAGGTAAGCCAGCGCCCTCTAGCGTTACTAATTCTACAAAAGCAGCGCCATCTAGCGATGCTATTTTTGCTGAGCCAGCGCCCTCTAGCGTTACTAATTTTACAAAAGCAGCGCCATCTAGCGTTGCTAACTTTTCTGAAGCAGCGCCCTCTATCTGTCGTATGGTTTCTAGATGTGGCATGGTCTACGTAGACTCCAAAGCCATGGGTTGGCTACCCTACCTCAAATCATGGCTTCAGCGCACTTCGTTCGGAAGCCGCGACGATTTTTTGAAGCCCATCATCCTCGATCTCTGCGTTCGCCACATCAACAAGGGGTTGGACTTCCTAAGTAAAAACTGCTCGGAAGTAATACCTCAAGTGCCCCTTGGGAAAGTCGTCATGTTGACT
This sequence comes from Sphaeridia pumilis, assembly GCA_034698345.1. NCBI lineage: Eukaryota > Metazoa > Arthropoda > Collembola > Symphypleona > Sminthurididae > Sphaeridia > Sphaeridia pumilis. The sequence goes on along the minus strand of JAQGBJ010004507.1, from coordinate 9,369 downwards.
TCGATCTTGGAATCGCTCTTCAGGAAGGTGAAAGTTGGGCCTGAGCTCGAAGGCGGGAAATTCAAACAGCTGGCGCTTTCCGTATTTGTTTTTGCCTATGTTTGGGGTTTGGGTGGGAACCTAAGTGAGAATGACCATGGGAAGTTTGAACAGTTTACAAGACAAGAGTTTTCGAATGAGAAGGCTTCTAAGTAAGATCCTAACCTAACCTACAAATTTAGGTACTTCTGCACAGCTAACCTAACCTAACCTATTCCCACAGAATTCCAAAAACCGGCTCACTCTACAGCTACTTTGTAAACCTCGAAACCCGCCAAATGGAAAAATGGGACGCCATTCTACCGGGTTTTGTGTACAACCCGACAACTTCATTTGTGGACATGTTCGTTCCAACCGTCGACACTGTTCGATACGGCTTCTTAATGGAAACGCTGCTATCCGTTGACCGGCCTGTTCTCTACACTGGGCATACAGGAACCGGAAAATCTGCAGTGGCTAAATACGTTCTTCAAAATATAGCTCCGAAGTACAGTTATTTGCCGACATATCTCAACTTTTCCGCGCAAACTTCAAGCCAGAGGACGCAAGAGGTCGTTGAAGGCAAGTTGGAGAAGCGGAAAAAAGGTCTGTTGAGTGCGCCATTTGGCAAGAAGGTTATCATGTTTATCGATGATTTGAACATGCCCAAGTTGGACAAGTATGGAGCGCAGCCTGCGCTGGAATTGTTGAGGTATTCGAAATTCCCGCTCTTTTTAAATCCAAAAATTTCGAAAGCTATAATACCAGCCTACTATATAATTGTTTCAGACAAATCATTGACTTTGGTGGCTGTTACGACCGGCAAAAAATGTTCTGGAAGGAGCTTCAAAACGTTGTCATGTCGGCAGCTTGCGCGCCGCCTGGCGGCGGCCGCAACGTTATAACGGCGCGCCTTTTGAGACATTTCTGTCTTCTCGCGATTCCAACGCCGGAGACCAAAGTCCTTCAGCATATTTACAAGGTTTTTAAAATTCAAAATTTTGAAAAAAATCAACTTTTCAAATATTGACCGCGAATTTTAAATTTTAGGCGGTAGTTCGAGGCTTCCTCGAAGACTTCCCTGAAGACGTTCGATTCCAAGCGGACAACATTGTCACTTCCGCGATCTCCGTCTACCAGTACATGAGCGCCACCTTCCTGCCCACGCCGTCAAAATCACACTACGTTTTTAATTTACGTGACCTTTCGAAATGCATTCAAGGTGTTTTACAGGCGGAGCGATACGTAATAAACACTTCGAAGGATTTGGCCAGGTATGAAAGCCCGGAAGTTTTTGAAATTTTGAATTTTTACATTTTTAAATTTCGCGCCAAAAATATGTTCCAGGTTATTTTGCCACGAATCCATGAGGGTCTTCCACGACCGCCTCGTCGATGAGCAAGACCGAAAAGCCTTTGTCTCTTCCTTATCGAATATTTGCTCTAAAAATTTAAAGGCCAAAATTACTGACAAAGAAGCCCAAGGAATATTATTTGCCGATTTTCAAAAACCTCATGTTGACCGGGAAAATTGGAAGTACGAAGAGGTTTCAAATAAGGATAAACTCAAGCAAATTCTAACTGTATGCAAAATAACCTTTGCCTAACCTAACCTAACCTAACCTTAAAAGAGTAAATTTCACTTCCGATTTTTTCAGGACTTTATGGACGAATACAACATAATGCTGAACCAAGAAGTCTCGTTAGTCTTCTTCATGGACGCTGTCGAATACATGACCCGCATCAGCCGAATCCTACGCCTTGACCGCGGCAACGCCCTCTTGGTCGGAGTGGGCGGAGTCGGGAAGCAAAGCCTAACCAGACTCGCCTCCTACATTTCTGGCTACAAATGCTTCCAAATCGAACTGATGCGAGGCTACGATTACGAAGCCTTCCACGAAGACCTTCGAAAACTGTACGATATCGCCGGAGCTCAGAACCAAAAAGTCGTGTTCCTCTTCACAGACACTCAAATAGCGTACGAAGAGTTTCTCGAAGACATCAACAACATACTGAATTCGGGCGAAGTTCCCAATCTCCTCGAACCCGAAGAACAGGAGCGCATGCTCGCGCTCATCAAGTCCGATGCGAAGGAGCTGGGCATCGAAGATCCGGAGAATCGTCAAGTCCTCTATGACCATTTTATTAGACGGATCAGGTCTAATTTGCATATTGTGCTGTGTATGAGTCCTGTGGGGGATAATTTTAGGTACTAACCTAACCTGACTAACCTAACCTAACCTTCGAAAGGCTAACCTATTTTCCCGCCTTTTTTAGAGTTCGATGCCGAATGTTCCCTTCGTTAGTTAACTGCTGCACCATCAACTGGTTCTCCGAATGGCCGACAGAGGCGCTTCATTCAGTAGCCAATATGTACATTTCCAAGGTCAAACTTTCTGAAAACGTTGCGCCGAATGTCATGGCTGAAATCTGTGTCTTTGTTCATGAGGTCAGTCAGCAGTTTTGTAATTTAACACGAATTTTTGAATTTAGCGCCATATATTGAATTTGAAATTTTTAGAGCGTGGCATCAATGGCGCAGAAGTTCTACGATGAAACTAGACGCAAATATTATGCAACGCCCAAGTCGTATTTGGAGCTCATTTGGCTCTTTGTTCATATGCTGAACGAGCATCGAGAGAAAGTCAGTTCGGATAAGGCGAGGATTCAAAATGGCCTCACTGTAAGTTTAAAATTGATCGAAAATTCAAAATTTCAGACATTATGAAAATTTTGAAAAATGAGTTTTTTTCCAGAAACTACTTGAAACAAACGCTTTGGTTAAAGACATGCGCGTGAAACTGAAGGACTTGGAACCAATTTTGCGCCAAAAATCTGAGGCCGTTGAAAACCTAATGGTGACACTCACCGAAGACCAGGCGAATGCTGACGTTGTTCGGAAATACGTTCAGCAGGAGGAGGCTGTGGCAAAGGTTGAGATTTCTGATTTCATAGATGGCGCTTTTCAAATTTTCGTGATTTTTTTAATAACTTGTTGACACTTTTAGGAAAAAGCAGTTGAAACGCAGGCAATCGCCGAAGACGCCGAGAAGGACTTGGCGACTGCGCTTCCAGCGCTAGAAGCTGCAGTCAAAGCTCTGGACGCTTTGGACAGCAAAGATATCGTCGAAGTTCGAAGTTACGTGAAGCCTCCGAAGGCCGTTTGGATGGTTATGGAATCCGTCTGTGTGCTGTTCAATCGCCAGTGAGTCCAGCTGTAGCCTAATTTGAACTTCGAAGAGTTTTTCGAAGGCTTTATGTCGTGAATGCTTTGAATTTCTTCGTAGACCTGACTGGGCAACGGCGAAGCAAATCCTCGCCGATGCAAACTTTATGAAAAAGCTTGAGAACTTTGACAAAGATCGAGTCTCTACCGAAGCTGAACGAAAACTGAAGGTCTACATCGACAACCCTGCCTTCAACCCCGATGCCGTTGGGAAAGTGTCCAAGGCCTGCAAGTCCATTTGTATTTGGGTTAGGGCTATTGACGGTTATGTGAAGGTCTTCAGAACCGTCGAGCCGAAACGCAACAGGTACTTGGCGGCAAAAGGCGAATTGGACCAAGTCATGGCGACACTTCAAACAAAGCAAGCTCAGCTGAACGAAGTCGAGCGGAAGATCCGAGCTTTGCAGGACCAGTTCGACAAGAATGTTCATGAGAAACAGGACCTCGAAGAAAATATGGAGTTGACGGCAGCGAGACTTCGAAGAGCAGGAAGACTTACTAGTGCGCTGGCTTCGGAGCAAATTAGGTGGCAGGAGTCTGTGAAGGTACTGCAAAATATTTCAGTCGAAGCTTTGGTTTTAGACGAATTGGTTTTTTGCAAATGCGTTTGTTTTCTTTTTTCAGAACTTTGACCAAAACATGCAGAATATTATTGGCGATGTCTTCGTTGGAGCTGCATGTATTGCGTATTTTGGAGCCTTCACCAACTTTTACCGTCAAATTCTGGTCAAACAATGGGTTCAGCAGTGCTCCAAGCTTAAAATTCCTGTTACATCGTCATTTTCGTAAGTCGACTTTTATGTAGAAATTTGAAATTTGTTGAAAAGAACTGAAGGACAATCTTGACGACTGTTGATGCCAAACTTCAGGTTAGCTCAATTTGCCGACCCTTTCGAAGTCCGTGTTTGGAACAACGCAGGCCTGCCTAGAGATTCAACTTCGACGGAGAACGCCGTCTTGGCTACGCGTTCAAGACAGTGGCCTCTCATGATTGACCCGCAGGATCAGGCGAATCGATGGGTGAAGCAGTTGGAGACGCCTAACGGGCTGAAGGTGTGTGGCCGCGAGTTTTTGAATTTGGCGCCACAAATCGGTTTGTTTAAAATAAAGCGGTTCTTTTTTGGTCCTCAGATTTTGAAGCTGGCCGAGAGCAACTTTATGCGGACAATGGAGAACTGTATTCGATTAGGCACACCATGCCTTTTGGAGGATGTCGGTGAGCAGTTGGACCCTTCATTGGAACCTGTGCTTCTGAAACAGCTCTTTGTTCAGGTACATCACTAAAATACTTACAAATACTTGCGGAAAACGAAGTAGCTTTTAAGTGACGTTTGAGTTTAACGCTTGAACCAAAGAAGGTAGAGCTAATTAATGCGTTGGTTTGGAAACACAAAATTTGGGGTGATCAATCTGATTACATATTTACTTGGCAGGGCAAGACAGCTTAGCGCAGTGGTTACTGCTTAAGACACAGAGTATGGCTTGGTTATAGCTCCCTGGATGCGGGTTTTAGTCCCATCTTGGGTAGAAATACTGGCGGAACTGGTATGAGTAGCCTAGCTGATCCTGCCGAATCCTTGTGAAAACTTAGGTATTGCTGGGTGCTGTGTGTTTTCAAGGAGGCTAGTAGCCATGCCGTACCTAACATATAGTAACACACACAGTCCTCATAGAATGGGTCCTGTATTGAGAAGACATGCTGAGTGCTTGCATCCGTACTCGGCAACACAATTAGCCGTTAGTTAACGTGAATGACGAGTACAAAGTTTCTCTGATGCTCTGCAATACTGCAATTACTTACTTACCTATTTGGCATAATTCAGGTAAGGCTCTCCTCTCCGGGTCAGGATGGTTTTGTAGCACGAACACGTCTTGAACGTTTTCCTTCTTCTTCCAGCACAATTTATTGAATGTCTCAACAAGACACTGAGAGAGCAACATTATAGCTTTGATTTTTTTTATTTGCTTTTTGAAACCCCCTCCGAGGCTAGATATTCTGAGCCGAAGATTTGAAACAAGATCCTGTCAATATCTGTCACTGGACATAACTGCATACTACAAGATACTTCTCTTTGGTGTTGTGTTTGGGATCAAACATTGTGTCCAACGTCAGAGCGGGGATAACTGAATAGCGTAAAAAAGTGTGAGTAACAATTCCGCATAGTCCTTTGTTTGAAGAAACTGAAGGTTCGAATGGAGTTCAATGAAACTTTCTTTTAACTGCCCATTGAAACAACAAAAAATTCAAAGACAGGACCTGTATAACAACAGTCTGTCCAAACCGCCAACGTTCTTCACTGTCGCTAATTTATTTGTCAGAAGATAATCATACCAGATTTCTAAGGACACATTCGACACGAAAATTTGTTTGCAGCTGGTCCGTATGTAAACCTTGACACTGAGAATTCGGAAGCCAGGGCAATTATCATCTAGGTCCGAGCGATGTAGAAAAACTTCTACAACTAGCCAGCAACAATTACATGCCGCATTTCCTGAAATCAACCCTCGAAACGATAATGTCGTATACTGCAAGCGAATCAATAACGAAAACAACCATACTAAAGCAACACAATTTTACCTTCAGGTAGAAAGCTGAACACCACCTTACACCGCCTTAAAACGAATCTTAGACTGAGATAGTTCAAATAGAAAGTGAGACCGATGTTCCCGCCAAATTCGAAACCACTCAAAAACAAAATGTTTGTGTGAACTTTGCGGGAACTTGCTCCGCAATCAAAAATAAACGCTTGCAAACTGCTTGACATTGCTCGATTTAGAGTTTTTGAGTTCGAATTTAAGTGCTTGCCTTATTTAGTACAACTAGGACCTGAAGACAAATCTGTCGGAGCAATCAACAGCTACTAAATGAAGTATGATCACTTTTTGTTTCTTTGAACGTTAAGACAGTCGTTTGTGTTTGGACACAAACGTGTTTGCCGACTTTAATCACTGCTGTGGCCCGTATCAAAAGGAATCCGCAGATTCTTGAACCAACTCGACGTCGAACGTTGATCTCTGCGCCAATCAGAGACTAGGTGCGGGACGTAGGTACTTTTATTGAAACGATGAGGAACAAATGCGGTCTGTTTCCCGTTTGGGTGGTGTTTTCCCAATACGTTAGTGACTGTAGAAGAAAAATGACGTGTAATTCAAAAACGTTTTGCAGTAGCTGTAAGGCAACCATGAATGGAAGAGCAAATTATCAATTGTTGCAGCTTGCCTGGTTGCCTCGCATCCTGTAGTTCATATTTCGTTTTGAAAGTTTAACTGCACGTGAGAAGAATGCAATGCTCTAATGCCATTTTATGGTCCTTGCTAGAGTGCTCACTACCTTTTTGCTCTTTGTCATCTCCTGGAAATTCCATGACAGGTGGTTTGCAATCCAGAGTGACAGAACAAGCCCATGTTTTAGTATCAATACCTGTGTTACTGCCATCTTTGGCTGCGTGGCAGTAACCTGACACATTGTGTTCCCTTGTGTTTTTCTCTTATCGTATGCATGAGCGAAAGATTCGTGTGAGTTATTCTTCAGAACGCCTTTTTAAGCTTGCCGTTTTCATGCTTCTACAACGCCACTGGATGTATTTTATTTTGGATAACACATTCTGTACAAGACGAGGTAACCCATACAGATAAAAACTTGTTTGCTACATTGAGAATTGTAGTAAAATTGAAAGAGGAAGCAGAACTAAAAAACGATTGTGGTACACAGCGAAAAACAGGTGTAACTTCCTACGTGATAGCTGATCTACAACAACTTGTGTAAAGGCTAGAATAAGTTTGCTGTTTTGGGGCTTAATCAAGTCACACATCTCAGCTGGACTTGATAAACCTGCCAAATAAATATTTTCAGGTAAATTGCGTTGCCCGGCATATTACGGACATCACTGCTCAACCATCATAATGGGGGGGGGATAGGAGCTTGAAAAAAATGGCTGAAGCTCAAAGATGAAGTAATTTGAGAAAACAGTTTACTGTAGGTAACTACCCTCAGAAGCGTTAACTTTGTAGGTGAATAAGGAGAAAATCAGAGTCAGGGGTCTTTTGTCGCAAAATGTTCCTTCGAATGGGTCTATATGGCCTTTCTCACAATCCGCACACGAAATTAACTACTTGACCACCAATTTTGTTTGTACTTTACCATTTCGTGAAATAACCGCTACAATGTACTTAGTGGAAGAAAATTGTTTAGGATAATTCCCGCCCGCCCGAGACCCGTTGCCGTTGCTTTTTCAAGACCCTATCTCCTCCGCGTTGAAGGCGGAACAGTAGTCCCTTATATCTTTTAGGCTACATAATTTACCTGTGCATAGGTACATGAAGACACCTTGTAAAGTAGCTGAAAATCATCGTAAAGTCCACGTAAAAACTATGTGCTTTGTATGACCTATTTCTTGGTCCGAGGGTTTTTATATCAGTCTGTGCAGAATGTACAGTACCATATACTTACTTTTTTTCCAGGATGGCCGTCAAATGATCCGCCTCGGCGACACCAACGTCGACTACGACTCTAACTTCAAATTATACATGACAACCAAAATGGCCAACCCACACTACCTCCCGGAAGTCTGCGTCAAGGTCACCCTCATCAACTTCACTGTGACCCTCGAAGGCCTCGAGGACCAACTCCTCAGCGAAGTCGTCGGCATCGAACAGCCCGAGCTCGAAACCCAACGATCAACACTCGTCTCATCCATCAACGCCGATAAAAACATGCTCATCTCCCTAGAATCAAAGATCCTCAAACTTTTATTCACATCCCAAGGAAGCATCCTCGACGATGAAGAACTCGTCGAAGCTCTAAACAACAGCAAAAAGACTTCTGTGGAAATCGTCAAACGACTCAAAGAAGCCGAAGACACGGAAACGCGCATCAGCGCCGCTCGAGAAAAGTACCGAAGTGTCGCCGCCAGAGGCTCTGTTCTTTACTTCACGGTTGCGCAGCTGGCCTCGCTGGAGCCCATGTACCAATTCTCCTTGAAGTACTTTGTCCAAATTTTCATTCAATGCATCGCCGGCGTCGAAAAAGAAGAAGGGGAACTGGAAGAGCGTCTGAAATTGCTCATGAAGCTAACTACTTTGGCCACTTACACCAACGTTAGCCGAGGCCTTTTCGAAAAAGACAAGTTGGTCTTTAGCTTTCTCCTGTGTACCGACATTTATCGAAGTCTCAACAAAATACCAGCAGCCGAATGGGACTACTTTTTGAGAGGCGCCAAAGGCGTTTCAGAAGAAGCCAAAACAGAGAAGCCTTCGGGAGCCAAATGGATCAGCGAACTTCAGTTGTCACAAGTTTCTAAACTAGAAAAAGCGTTTCCGTCAGAATTCAAAGGCCTCAAAAACAGTGTTTTGAACGAAAGCATCAAGTTGACGGTGGGAGCGGTAGATGTCGTTTTGTTCGAGGGACGGCCTAGTGGTGGCGCTGCGGGCGTTGCATGGAATAAGAAGCTCAGCAAGTTTCAGAAGCTTATGCTCATTAAAGCTGTTGCTGAAGATAAGGTGACAAAAGCGCCATCTTTCGGCTTGGTATAATTTCGCTTGTTTATGAATGCAATTTCATTGTAATTTTCAGCTCATGTCCGCCATACTTGAGTACGTCAGGTCCGAACTCGGCCAAGCTTTTGTCGAAAGCCCGCCCATTGATTTGGTAATCTTCCAGACTTCAATATGTAACCAGGCCTGAAAGCCCAAAAGCGCATTTCTAGATATCCTTGATAATTTTTCCAGGTCACGATTTTCAAAAACCTCAGCAAAACTACTCCGCTGACCTTCATTCTTACTGTTGGCTCCGATCCCATGGCTTCTTTCTACCGACTCGCCAAGCACTACGGCTTCGACGAACGCATCTCCTCGATATCCTTGGGCCAAGGCCAAGGGCCCGTGGCGGAAAATATGATTTCGAAAGCGACATCTAGTGGCGACTGGGTGTTTTTACAGGTACTTTTTTTCAGTAAGGCACTTCAACTTCGGTGCTCCTGACTCCACCAGCTATAATTTCGACCCCTCATTTCAGAACTGCCACTTGGCGCAATCTTGGATGCCTTCGCTCGAACGCATCGTCCAAGACCTCCAAGACAACGAAGACGAAGTTTCTGACAATTTCAGACTTTTCATGAGCTCAATGCC
>JAQGBJ010004506.1:0-10125 GCA_034698345.1 Sphaeridia pumilis | reverse complement strand
GAGATGCGCTCGCCGGGAGAAGATGCGCGGGACAAATAAGAGATGATGCTCCGCTGTGTATCAACGGTGGGGTTTTCCGGGTGAATAGTGGGCCTCGTTTAACGGTGGATCTCTCCGGAGTGGGCGGAAGGGATTGAACGGCAAGCTTTCTGCGAGGAAATGTGAACCGTAGTTTAACGGCAGCTGCTGACGGGAAGAAAATTGACGTGAGAGTTCCCCGTTCGAATGAGGAGCTGAAATGACGTGGATTGGATAGGTATAATGAACGGTGAAATTAGCATTTGTTTCCGGTGCGGGTTTGCGGCGAATATTAACGTTAGAATAAATGCGGGCGGGGATTTAACGGGATAGCCATAACGGCATTGTATTCGCGTATAAAAGTAACGGAAATAACATAGTTAACATTAATTGGGCATTGAAACTATAATTATAATATAGCTATTTGTCTCGGCGGGTTCCGGATGACGCTGCTTGACCAGGGAAAGCATTAGCCTTGGGATTCTTGGATGACCGAAGATACTTCAGGGTATCGGTGACATAACCTCGCACGGCCGAAAGGACGACTTCTTTCATAATGGGCGGCAAAGCGTCATTGTCGTTCAGCACTGGGTATGTTGTGGTGTAAAAGGCTGAAATGAAAACAAAAGCAAACTTGAGAAGCATACACACGAGTGATGATCAGAACAAGGCCCATAAAAAGAAAACATAGGTGCTTACCATTGATGATATCCATCCACTCTTGGGGAACCAAATGCGTCATTTGGCCATTAAACTCGCAATCATTTTCGTCAATGCTGGTGTCCGGCTGCTCCTTGGGCAACGCTAAGAAAAAGGCTTTGAGCGGAATGTCTTTTCGGTCCTTGTCTTGAGACCATATTTCCTTCAGCAGAATTTCGACTTGACGCTTCGCCTTTCTTGCTTTGCTGAGTTCCACCGCCGCAGTAGAGAGTACAGAAAACTCTTTTTCAATGGGGGGTTTTCCGCACTGGTACATAAAGAGACGCTGGAAAAGAAGAAGAATAGAAAATAATTAATTCTTGTTGGAAGTGAATGCATGGCTTTGAATCGTACGGAATACAAGATCAAGTTGAATTACCTTGCGCTCTGTGTCGTCGGTGGATGGCTGCTGTCGCTGTTGAAGCTCATGGTGCGCAGCTTCAATGTTGGCCTTTTCTTCCTGCAGCTTTGCCTTCTCTTGTTCCAAACGGAAATTAGCTTCTTCCAGTTTTGCCAACCCTTTTGAACACAGGTTTCATATTATTGAATGAGACTTTAGCATTGCAAATAATGATAGAATTACTCCAGTTGTGAAAGGACTTAATGGTTAGAATATCGTCGTTTATGGAGATGTCGACCACGGAGGGACGGGACGACGTTTGTGCTTTGAGTGAAGGACCCTGCGATCAAAAAGAAAAGAGTATGAAAAGGCACTGCGGACACTAAAAAATATGTTGAGGAGTTTACTCACGTCTGTGTTCTTTGGAGACTCGTAAGATGATTCCAAGTCAGACATGGTCGTCTTTGGGGAAGAAAAGGGCAGAAGGTGATTAAGTTCTTGATTTAGGGTTAGGAATGACAAGCAAAGTTGAGAGAAGCAATGGTGAAGTTACTTACTGAAGCCGAACTGTCCAGGGGTGTAGACTTCTTAGCAAAAGGTTGATCAACTGATGGAGAGCTGTTGGTCCTTTGTAGCTTTGCTGGGGGTGACAAGTCCACGTCAACTTTTTTGATGTCTTGGTGACGGTCTTCTTGGGTTGTGACAGTTGAGTGCGTCCGAACTTGAAATCAATGTAAGCAGGTGGAGAATTTTGCGTGTTGGCCTTGTTCCGAGTTACCCGTTGGCTCTTCTGTGGTTTTAAAAACAAGCATTAGATCAAAGCGTATCGGCGTGGCAAAGACAGCAGTGTTAGATTGCTTAGATTGGAAAAATTGGCGTTGACAAGGTTAAACATTCAAAGCAGCGTTGAAAATGAAGGACAGATGAGAAAAAATCGATACAAACGAGTGGTAAAAGACTGAGGATGATGGAAAACCTGGAATTACTGGGTTGAAGGTGACAAAGCGAGAAACGAATGAAAAGCGGGTAAAACCTGGCTTACCGGTAGGGTTGCGTTGTGGAGATCCATTTTTGGTAACGGAATGTTGCCAAAATTGCAGTGGAACTATCGAAGACGAGCAATGCGGGATCGAAAAACGGGTGAAAATGAAGGAAAACCACTGAAAATAGAGGACAAAAGAAATTGGCGCCGGGAGCAGACGTTGCGGTTTTCCTGACGATGCCGTTGTTGGAGCAAGAATGAGCCGGTTAGGTTGAGGAGCGGAAGGAAAGAAGAGTATGGACCAATTTTCTGCGAGGTGAATTTCATTGGCTTCGCAATAGCTGTATTGTGTGTTATTGGCTGGTCAAATGATTTTGAATGCTAAATTCGCGGGAACTCTCGTGGACCGTTGGCATTTGAACGTTTTTCAAGTCCCCGTCTCCGTTTTCAAATCAATTTTTAACTAACATTTTTCATTATTTGAACACAGAATTTGCAATGCCATTTTAACAATGGATTATGATAGTGCCGAGCGTGCTGAACTGGTTGAGAAGGCAAAGAAAAGAAAATTTTAGACAACTGCAGAGCGAATTTGCGAAAAGACATCGAAGGTGAGAACAATTATTTGTGCTGCAGGTGAAATATTTATTTTGAAAGTCGACTATTTTATTGCCTTGTTTTTCGTTTCTTTGAAGATTTTGAACGGGAAAGCGGCAGAAGGTTGAAGTATGTGTATACAAGGAAAGAACTGGAGGCTCAGCAAAGGAAATATTACTTTGAAGTTCGCAATGCTGCTTCATCGTCGATGGGAAGCGCAGTGCCGCTGGTGGAAGCTTTAACGAAACTGTGTTCTGAAGGTACATCTAGTGCTGAGGCAGGTGCGAATGCCATCAATGTTCATAGTGTTGTGATTTCTGGAGTATTAGAGGATGAGATTGAAAAAGAACGAATCGATATGGGCGGCAACGATGTTGAAATGCCAGATCTGGAATCTGCTGAGGTCGAAGGCATGGATGATGAATCGAATGGTGTTGATGAGGTTGGTTCGAATGGGATTGAGACAAGCGGTGTCAATGATATTGATGGTGACGAGGGGAGCCTTGGATTCCAAGATTCTGACGGTAAGTGGGCATTGCGTGTGCTTGAGTCAGTACAGTTATAATTGTGAAAATAAACAGCATTTTGTGGGGTTTCTCCGTAGGTATGTATGGCTTTGATGACCTTGACGATGATCAGCTATCAGAATATGCCAGTGGAGATGACCCTGATGGTCCTAACGGTATGTGATCTCAAGTATTAATTTGGTGAGGTAACTTGTCAATGTGCTCAATGGATCACCTTGATACTTGCATTTTGTAGGTGCTGAGGATTTAGCAAACGGGAACGAAGATAATGCCAATCCTGAAGAGGAAACCTCAAGTGATCTAGAAGAAGAACAAGGTAAACTGGCATTGATTACATTGGCTTCGAAATATGGCAATTAAAATCGGGTTTTAACGCCAATTTTGATTATTGGAATTTGGCTTTGCAGGGGACGATTTAGCTGCTGATGGGAGAAACATCTACATTCGTTGCTTGAGTAACCTGGTCGTTAAATATGGCTTGGTCCCTGTGTCGAACTGTTCATCAGCGAAGCAGTGAGTTTCGCCCCACGGATTTTCCACGCCATCACACAACTTCAAAGAAACGCCTTGGAGCAGATCTCTACATGAGAAAATTTGTATGGCTGTGTACGCAATGCGAATGCAAAGTGGAAGGGAAGATCAGCAAGGGACTGGAAGATATAATCTGCCCGGAATTCAGTATTAGAGCAAAGTACACCGATCCACACATGATCGTCTTCAACTTCAGGGCAATGCTGGAGCTTGTACTTCCGGAATTGTTTCCCTTGATTTCCAAGAAGGATATGGAGTACGACGGTATCAAAGACTTCATCGCCAAGAATCGAGTTCAGAAGGACGATGTACTGCTGGTGGGCAACACGGATGGAGTCAATGTGACCAGTGGTTCCTTCTCGGATGTTTGGCCAATTCTTTGCTACGTTTATGGGTTACCTGAACACACAAAACGGGTAGCAAAGAACATGTTTATGGTGGCAATGTGGTGTGGTCAGCGCAAACTCAACTCAGTTTGGATGGATATCCTACTGCAAGAACTTGTGGACGCTTTGCAGAGTACGACAAGGAGACCGATTTGCTGGACCGACAAGGATTGAAGATCCATGAGGACGCGGGTTTTCCTTGTATATTTCTGTGGGGATTCGCCAGCTATCGCGGCGGTGGCAAAGATACATAATTGTAAATTTGGGTGCAGATTTTGCTATCACTACGGCGATGATTTTCTTCTTCGGGAATCACATGCTGCTCGGACTCTGGAATCATATTTGACGGAAGGCAAAGCAGCTTCGAAGCTAGTTCGGAGGGTCAAAGATGATCCTGATCACGTTCGTGGTGTAAAAGGAATTTCGTGTTTGGCAAAGTTGGACTACTTCAAGTTTCCTGATGGTATATACGATTTGGTGCTTTGAAAATAATTTTTATTCCACGATTCAAGTTAACTAAATCGATGTTTCTGTTTTCAGCTTTCCCAGTCTACGTTCTTCACGCTTATTACGGCGGGGTATTGAAGGCAACCATAACGGCTTTTATGGGATCGAGCAAGGCCAGGCTGGGTACTGAAGAAGGGACCACTGCAAAGCTGGATTCTTTTCTACGTAGTTTGACCATTCCTCGAAGATTTAGCCGCAACATTCAGCCTTGGAGCCAGCATAAAAAGTATGTTTCATGAATGGGGTGTACTTGGGATGTATTATCCACCCCTGGTCATGGATAAACTATTTCGAGTGGAATTTTGCAATGCTTTTTATCATCTTGTCAGTGCGTACAGCTTGCTTTGCCGTAGAGGGTTGACTTCGAGTGATTTGGAGCGAGTGAAATGGGGCTTTGAGGTGTTTGTAAACTTCTTGAATACGAATTTTAAATCAGAAGCAGGCAAAGGTAGGATAAACTATCACTACCTTATTCATTTCCCGCAATGCTATATGCTGTATGGGCCAATGTACCTCTACAGCTTGAAGCCCTTTGAAACATTCAACCACGAGCTTGGTAAATGGGCTTGCAGTAATCAGTACGCCGGCATTGCTATAGCTCGTAAGTACGCTCAGGTGTTCAGAATTCGTGAAGAGTTAGATCACGAAAATGAGACGACGCTAGCTTCAGGTAGGGAGGATGCGCAGTGCAGTTTAGACAGTGGTGTGGTGGTTAGGTTCTTTGGAGAAATCAAAGAAGATGTAGAAAGAAGCTTTAGGATGACGCAATTCAAGTTTTGCAAGGTGGTTCTAGTTGACGGTAGTAGTTTTGACATTTACTCCTTTGACAACCAAAAGGCAAGTCGCTATCAACAGAGCACGGTTAGATGTGGGCTGCATGGGCTACTTGTGCATTGCATAATGTTCAGCAATGCCTCCAAAAGTTTCTACTTAAAATGCTCTGTGTTCAACTTGGAAGTAATACGCAATGCTTTCACTTATGGATGGAGTGCTTCAGACTGTTCGAAGGAGGTGAAAATGTTAAAGTTGGAGGATTTGATTGAACCCGTTCCATGCTTCTCAACTTCATACGCTGGTCGTGTGTTTTTTTGGATCTGTTTGGCAATTCAGACTTAAACTGTGAATAGGGCTTCAATCCGGTGATATTAATGATGCAGACAGCAATAGAGAGGTAGTCAATAATTCAGTCGTGAAATTCGCAATGCTCGGTTTGTAATTAATTTTCTTTTTCAGCAATAATCCATTACATTTCAGATTCATCAACGTGATGCAGTGCATGCTGTTTTTACGGTTACAATTTCCTTTGCAATATTGTTTTTGCAGCTTTGTTTTATCCCGGTACTTTTTAGTGCCATTTATATTTTGTGCCTTTTTGTTGTTTTTGAAACTGTTTAACTTATTGTTTAGAGCTATTCAATCATTCACGATTGGCGTTTGTTTTAGTGCGTAATACATATATGTTTGTCATGAATGCAGTTCGTCTGTGCTTTGTTTGCTGTTTCAAACACTTGCTTCTGTACTGTTCAGTGGGGTAGGTTTTCAACTTATTGCATTGACGGAAACCAACCCATCATCTGCGTTCCAACACCATAGCGGCTTTGCCTCTCTCTCGCCTCCACTCCCTCTTCAGCTAACAACACACTGCATCGCTCCGCCTTGCCCTCATTCGCGTTGCAACCACAGCCCAAGACGGAAGTCTATATAGAAAAGTGCTGCGTGTTCACGTTTAGATTAATCTGTTTTTACCATCGTAGTTCCAAGTATAGTTTAAACTATTCGGTTTGCTTTTCGTTTGTTCTGCAACATCATATTAGTTTTTCTGAATTTACACGGTTAATCTTGCATTGCTTTTAGTGTTATTTGGTGGTAACGGCAAGAACATGAACCGCGTTCCTGGGTCAGGTAATCGCCTTGTAATTTCGTCGTAGTTTTGAGTGGCATATTTCTTGAAGCGTTGTTGGAATCAACAATTTCTTGTCTCAATTGTGTATATGTGATGGCCCTTAACGGCTTTGCTTTCGTTTGCTGCTTCTTGTCTCATTAAAATTAAATTACTTGTGTTGTAGGCGGCAATGCTGGCATGAACTATCAGGCAGATGACGACGACGGCCATCTTGAAGGAGACATGGATTACGATGGTAATTGTTTTGGTTATCTTAACGTTGAGCTATTAACATACCCTTCCTGTTGCCTTACACAAAAATTATGAGCTTCGAGGACTTTACATTGCAGTAATCGCTCGGTAACAACGTCGACTATACTAATTGTTTGCCATTCCTTGCAGATACACGTCAGCAGGAGCAAGCCCAAGGACCAGTTGAAGCTCTCAGCATGGCAGACAGGTCGTCGCCAACGTTAAGTCATCAAGCCAACAACGACAACATAGTTATGAGTAGCCAAGATGAAGACAACAAAATGGAGCAAGGCGCTGAAAAACAGCATTCGGATCAAAAGGTTAGTTGATTTGCGAACCATTAAACATTGCAAAACGTTATTGAATGCGAGAATCTGAGCTTACAAGGCGTTTGCCTCACATCCAGGTTCAATAATGCAAGGCCAGAAGTCAACAGAAATTTTGGAGGGTTCCGAGGAGGGCAAAGCTATCGTAGGTAAGGTCAGCCACTAGCTATGGCTATCTTCGTGCTGTCACTTGCCGCTCGATGACAACATTGTCACACAGATTTTCTAAATGTGCTTTCGATTTCGTTTTTTCAGGCGCCGGTGCTGGAGAACATGACAGCGGTTTAGAAGTCCATGTTAAGATTCCTGTTGATCCTTCCAAACGTAGAGGCCAATTCGACAAGAATCCTTTCCAGAAGCAGAAGGAGACGCCTTCTACTTCGAAGCAATCAGCAGAGCAAACTGAGAAGGACGGCTCAGCAACAGAAAGCAAAGTTATGGATGACGAGCTGCAAGAAGTGGAGGCGATGGAGGAAGGTCTTCCCGACGACGCAAGGGTAAAGGGGTCCTGCAAAGACATGAAAGGCAACGACAACACTGACGATGCAGTCCAACAGCTGCAGGATGGGGAAAAATGCCAAGAGCGAGAAGACAATGAACCTGAGATCGTAGTTGACGCTGCAGGTGGAAGGATGGCAGAAGACGAGCCTCAAGCCCCAGACGACCAGCTGATCGTTGTCGTCTTGGACAACCCCGTGAGAGATGCCGAAGAAATGGCTGAAATACCAGTAGCTGCAGCAGCTGCTCTCTTACAAGAAAACAATCATCCTGAACGAGTACACCCTGATGACGATCCATTCGCGGATATGGAATTCATTCCAGCTGCTGTTCTGGAGGAGCGATTGCGTGTACCTGAAGTCCAGCAGTTTTTGCCCAGGAGAGACGATGAACTCAGAGAACTGAACCCACATCAGTTTATGGCATTGCTTGATCGGCCCGAGTTTCGAAATCTTGTGATTGATTACACAGTAAGTAAACCAATTACTTTTGGCAAGGCATATACACACATAGTAAAGACCCTAATGAAAGCAGTTTAGTAATGAACACATGTTTTTGTCAGGTTCCATTTCGAGCTTATCAAAGAGTGGACGAAGAGCCATGGGATCCATCGCGGGTAACGGGTTTCTGTGCCTTTGTGAGCGCCTATTCCGAGTTCCAGAAGCATTTCGACGTTCCTCCGCCGCCTGTTCCAGTAACAACAGCTTTGCCAAACCCACTTTTGCGAATGCGATGGAGACATATCGACGACTGTGAATCCTACAGAGCTATGCTGCATACCCTGAATGCCACACAAGCGACGGTTATAGTGCAAATTATCATTGTCCCCCAAAGTCTGCCAGGTGAGACATTTATTCTACAGCTGCTATGCAAAAACGATGCAATGCGTTGATGTTGGAAATATTTAACGGTTTGTGGTACATGCATTGTTTCTTAGGGTTACCCTCCGATGTATTGTTTCTCGATGTTACTAACAAGGCACTGTATGTACTACGACTCCGTGAATTCGCTATGGACGCTGTTCAGGTCGGAAGCCTTGCAGCTGCCACCAATTGCACAGCCATTTTTCAGCGTATGAAAGACGCTCAACACCTTGCAAGATATTTCGGAATCTCCTTCCCGCGAACCTTAGGCGTTGAAGATGTCCTTCGTGAGCTTAACGATGACCGATCCACCCCACTGGAGGTGTTCTTGGCTGCATTTCAAGTTGATGTAATGGCCGCCGCACGTGTTTGTGCTCATGAGACATTGGAGATGCCATACTCTTTTGCAGTGGCTCATTTTAGAGCTATTTTAACTAATGAAGCCTTGCACATATTCTTGCAAACGGTTAGTTTCCAACTCGGCAATGCAGTAATATCGGAGGCGACAAGATTTTACTTAATTGTCTATATTTGCAGATCCCACCTCAACTCTTCCTTGCTAAGCAAACAGCGCAATTTCAACAATTTTCAGCCATTCAACCACCACTAGCAGAGCCAACGTTGAGGACCTGGATGCTCAAGGCCGGAGTCACTGCCGCTGCTGCTGCTCAACTAGATCCATTGAATCTTAATTCGCCTGGCCTCGCTCGACTGTGGAACATAGCAACGAAGTTCGCCGCCATCAAGGGCAAAGCTGTTGATGCGCTCATTAGACCATCCCTACTGGTTCAACTACTCCCTTTGCCAGAGGCCATGCAGCAGGAACAATACGAAGAAGAGGCCGGGCGTATTATAAGCGATGCCGTCATCGGAACCACAGCTCAAGTTGCGAAACTGAAGCGAGCGTTCATTGCCGACCACAACCCAAATACCAACTGTATTACATGTGGCGAAGTGGGACACGTCTCTTTTTTTTGCAGGGCCATTGATTTTAGAGACGTTTGTGCTCGTAAACAAGAAGAGAGCTTCCAAACAGCATTTTACAGGTTGTCAGAAGCAATGCGTAACGCTGGGTTTCCTCCCGAAATGCCAGGGAAATGGAGAGACTGGTGGCAAGTGGGTACAATGTACGAAGGTCAGATATAACATCAACCCCCAACGACCAAAAGACTCTTAGAGAATATTATTCCATAATTCCTTGCTTTGCAGATTGTGCGCCTTTCATTGGTTATTTGCCTCGCATGCAGTTCGAGGTTTACGGAACCGAAGACGAACAACTTACTCGCCTCGAATTGATCGATTTGCTGTCCTCCCGCCTCTACCTTACCAACATTCAACCTGTTAGACATCCTAATTATACTCAACCTCATGGAGTAGGACGGAAGAACTTTCTCCTCGGCATTGAAGCTGATCCTTGTTGCGTTGATCATTTATCCCGTCTACCACCATCTTTCTCTACCTTGCCAACAGGAGCTTATATGTTGGTTGGTCCAGCAATGCGTCCGTGATTCGGTACTACCAAACAGTAAGTCGAAAAGCATTGCCGATGTATCATGTCAATCATAACAAGGGTTCTACAGATATTTCTTCAACTTTGAACAGGTTGAATCGTCGTCTCGCTGAACTATGAGTTCGTCCATTTCTCCAGCACTACTAACAACGTTTGACCCAGATTCTGTCTTTAGAGTATTTTTTCGTAACGACAACTTTATTTCGA